>JAOTQQ010000079.1:3002071-3035108 GCA_026546715.1 Gallinago undulata | reverse complement strand
CGGGGCAACCTGGGCCAGGCTCTCACCACCCTCACACCAAAGAACTTCTTCCCCACAGCTCAGCTCCATCTCCCCTCCGTCAGTTTAAACCCATCGCTCCTTGTCCAGTCACTACAGGCCTTGGTAAAAAGTATCACTCCATCTCTCTTGTAAGACCCCTTTATGTACTGAAAGACCACAACACGATCTCCCCAGAATCTTCTTGCACGTGTGCAGGCTTAGAATCTTTTAAAAAACAAAATGCTACTTTATAAAAAGTTGTGGCAAGGGGTAAATTGACTGAATCCCGGCTATAGTCCAGAACGACGCCTCTTCCAGCCACTTCCGCTGGAAGGACACAAATCTCACAAAACATCATCCTCTTTGGCCCAAAAGTCCTCCAGGAACCCCCCCAGGCTGCCCCCGAGGGTTGGCAGAGGCAGGGAGCAGGGTCGATACCCACTGGGGTCCCCAGTTAACACATTGCACTGGGAGCAGCCGCCCTGCAAACCGGAACTGGAGCGGCCTCCATTTCAAAATGCAGCCCGAGCTGCAGCACACGTTCTACAAAATAATTATATCATTTAATCCCCTCATATCCCTGGATAAAACTCCTCTTTGAGAGGCCAAGGAGCAGGCTCGTTGGATTTGTGCCACTCCAGCAACGACTTACAGGACTTTTTGAGCAGAAAGACAGCAAAGAAGACAGTGTGGGATTCCTTCGGGAAGAGACCAGGCCAGGTGGTACTCCCACTCTGTGGCCATCTAATGAGAGTGTGTCACTGGATTAAGACAAAATAAAAGTAATAATAATAATTTTTAAAAAAAGATATTAGCATTTTCTTGTAAAATCTCTACTTTCTTCTGCTTCTCATCACGCCTATAATTCACGTTGGGAATTGCAAGAAGAAGTGGGGGATGGACACACTGTCCCCCACACCCTGTCTCCTCAGGAAATGCACTGTCATGTGGAATTAATCACTTGCTTTTTTTTTCCCCTTTCCTTTCCTTTTCCAAATGCATCTACTTTCGAGTTCATGGTCCAACATCTCTGATTCATAAGTAATAAAGGTTGCACAACAGCAGGATCATGGAGAACAAAGGTTAATTCGGGGCTACAGCACCCGTCCTAATGAAACACAACTGCTGGTGGCCGCCACAGCAGGTTCCCGGGCAATATTGATCTGTGATTTTGGA
This sequence comes from Gallinago undulata, assembly GCA_026546715.1. Lineage (NCBI taxonomy): Eukaryota > Metazoa > Chordata > Aves > Charadriiformes > Scolopacidae > Gallinago > Gallinago undulata. The sequence goes on along the minus strand of JAOTQQ010000079.1, from coordinate 3,033,932 downwards.
TGTCAAGATTTAGAAATTTAGGGCATTCTGACAAGAGGAGGCACAGAGAGAGAGAGAGAGAGAGACAGAAAGCAAACCCTGCAGATTCTGGCCTGGGATTCTCTTGAGATGTTCCAGGCTAATCCTTCTGTCACGTAACAGCTTTATGACACCTACACCTTCTTCACTTAAACGGTAGAGTTTTTAGGTTGAAAAAAAAACTTTCAAAACCCCAAAGATCAGAACACAGGTCTCTGCACCAGCCTCCGACGTTTAAAACCCAGAGCCAGCTCTTTCCCCTTACTCCAGAACTAGGAGACAGTTTTAAAATAACATTTTTCAAACGCTAGTTTTTTGGGATTCTCTTTCAAAGCGGCGAGGACGGGAAGTGTCCTTTTTTGCTTCTGCTCAGACCCAGAGCCTGACGCGCTCCCAGGGCTGCGGCTTTGGGAAGAATACCATATATGATGAGACTCCCAACAACATTATGAGATCTGGCAGCCAGGAGATCATGCTCGAAAACATAAATGAAACAAGGAAAAAAAAAAAAAAATCCACAGAGAAGCAGAGGGGAAAGGACGGGAAAGTGACAGGGGAGAAAAGAAATGGCATTTTCCAAGCATGAAAAATTATTACCGAGGTCAAAACTAAAGCCGTTCCAGGAGTTTCTGATTAAATTCTGCTTTGTTCAAAAATGCTGACGCGCTGAAATCAAAATGATTTGGGGAACATATCAATCTGATAGGACTTGTTCCTGCCGGGTCGTTTGCCTACTCGTTTTACTAGAAACCTTGGCTCCCAGACAGCCGCTCAGATGGGCTATTGGGAACACCAGATTCCCAGGCTCCCCAGAATCTCAGTATTAAAAGAAATTAATTATTGATACAAGTCTGTGTTATGCATGTTTGCCTTATCAAATTATCTGTAGCTGTGCCTGTAGCATGGGTGTAGCACATCTGATATGCTTTAATGATGCAAAAATCTCGTTGCAGTGGCAGGGGAGCCAAGCCGAATAATGCTCCCGCTCTGCGCTCTTTCTCTCTAAAAAACATGAAAATAAGGAGAAAAAATACGAAGTGCAATGCTTCCCTCCAAACTTTTTTAAACAGTTAAAGCTTCCCTGTTTCTATTAGGCAAATCATTTCAGCCAAGCGCCCCGTCTGCTGCTATGAATGCTTACTTTGTAGTATAATGCATTTACACGCTGAAATCATAATATCCTGGGCATTTGGAGCTTGTATTGTGCTATAAAAATGAAGGCCAGCTCCCTCCAGCTATGACATTTTGGGGTTGGTATTCGATCCCTGAAGTTCTGCAGCTTTCCTTGGCCGGGCACGATGAGCGGCGGCCGCGGCGCGTTCTGCATTCTGCACCAAAGCCATTAGGTGGTGCTTGAAACAGAAGATTGCAAGGAAGAAAAGCAAGATTTTGTATGCCCAGGCAGCCTGCTTAATAAATATTTTATTCTAGCAATTTATTATTTTTTTTTTACATTTAAAAAAAAAAACAAACAAGATAAAAACCAAAAAGCTTGTTCTAGGATTCGGTTTAAAAAATCTGCATGATTTCCAGGCCTTGGCAGAGCTGAGTAATGAATTAAATAAATAGTCAACTCTTCCTCCTGCCTCCAGCATCTCCGCTGACACACACACGCTCCTTTAAATAAGGCTCTGGTACTTCAGTGCTCAGCCAAACTTCTGCTCATCATGCCCTAGATCTCTATCTCCCTCTCCTAGGTTGATAACTGGATTTCCAGTAAGTTTTGAGTCAGAGACTGAAATAGTATTTAATGTACCAGCTCCAGGAGGGGTTTCCAGGAAAAACTGCCCAAGTGCAGAGTGGCACGAATGCTTTTTTACATAAGGAAGATCAAGTCCTGTTTGAGCATGGAAAAGCAGTAGCTTACTCCCTTTCCCCTTCTTCAGCAAACACCTACAGGCAGTCCCGATTCATGAAATGCTCTCTTCAGATATATTTATAAATTTTCACGGCTTCCCTTTATCATTACACTCAAGGAAACGGCCCTGTGATAAGCACTTAGAAGAGGCCGCCAATTAAATAATTGTATCCTACTAGAGATAGCACGCGACCTTCCTGTCTAACCTTGGGCTCCCATTTTATTACTCTTTTTTTCCCTCCCCTTAACCAACCCTTCAATCGTTGGTATTTCCTTCTTTTGCAACAACCTGTAAATAACTCACGGCACTTTAACCTCCATCTTCCCAAGTTCAGTTAAAAAAATCCTCCAACACATTTGTTGCGAAGGTTGGAAGAGCGCCCAACAGCCGTGCTAGATGACCACGGGTTTGGTCCAACCTCATGCCATATCCCTCCTGGTAACAGATAAGGATGCTCAGGGAGGACGTGGAGGACAGGGACCCTCCATTGTCCCTCCAGCCGTGCCACCAGCCGGCGTGGGGACTGCCTGAGCCATCTGCTAGATCCACATCGTCACTTTTGGTAACCACAAATAAATTTTGTCTCACCCTTTAGACAACTCCTGACTTCCACCGCCCCCCTGTTGCGTGGAGATCCACAGCTCAGTTATACCCTATGAGAATAAGCATTCCTTTTATCTCTTTTTAACCAACTACCTTATAATTTCAATTCTTCCATTATTGAATTATCATGAAATAATGAATAATCATTCTTTATTCAGGTTCTCCGTGCCACCCTTGATTTTATAGCAACTATATTTTACCAACCCTCACAGCAAAAGACAAAATGGTTATAGGTAAAAAAAAAAAAAAAGATAATCCTCCAGTAACTATTTTGGAGCTATTTAGAAACCTACAATTTGCTTACGCACTGCACAGAGCGATAAAAAATAAATAAATACAGAGAAATCTGAAGTTAAATATTGTGTGAACAAAGGAAGAACTGCTTGCCTGCCTTGGAGTTCACAAATCCCTGGAAGTGGACTAAGCAGCTTTCTCACCTCTTCAGAAGTACCCTAAATACCAGCAGGTGGGAGGTGCTTGGACAAAAGATATAACGGGAGACAGCTGATCCATTTTAAAGCCTCTCCCATTCCTTTTTAGGCTTGAGATTTCACATAAATATTTCTTTAAATGCATACATCCATGTACCAAAACTAACATTTGAGAAGCTTCCAAAACTTGGCTTTTAATTAAACCCATGAAAGTATAATGCTCACAGTGAATAAGTATCAAAAATAGAGACAAAACTGAGAAAATATGCAGGCATTTTTCTTGGGTTTTGTCAGGCACTGCAAAGACAATTAAGTTTCTTTTCTTCACCATACATATAATACTCAGAAGTGAAAACTTAATTAACTTGTCAGAAACTATGGCATCTCTTTTCTTGAGCTGCTGAACCCACCTTCCCAAAAGACTTGAAGGGAAAAATAAAAAAAACCTCAACGCTCTCGCTGAAATACCTGCTCATGCATGACATTCCTGTCCTGAAACACAGTTTGTCTGTCATTAGCAGAGGCTTTTTTATCCGCCTGGGTGAGCACGCTCCTTTTTCCCATTTGTCTGGGAACATCTCGGCACAGCATCGCAGGTGCTCCCAGACGACGGACGTTGGGCTCAAGGAGTAGGACACGGTGGCACTGATTACACCCTACGTTTATCAGGCAAAACCTCCAAGTTTCAGCAAAATATCTTTGAAGACGCAGCTTTTCATGCCCATTAAAGGCCCTGAGCTACCTTGTTAGGAGCAGTTGTGAAAGCAAAACTTTTTTTTTTACCCCTAAATACAATTTCCCCACTTTTCTGGAGGGATGGAAGGGGTTCCAGATGCATGAAGAAGTGAAGCCCAGAAAGTGAGAAGAACTAGACATCTGCAAGGATGGGGACTGCACTCTCCTCTGCTGGCTAGCTTCTGGGTTTTTGTAGATATTTCGCATTTCTTCTCGCTGAGTCCAGAGGCAGCTGTGGCCAATAAGTCCCTGTCAGCAAGGGCTGCCTGGAATCGTGCTCCCAGCAGCTGGAAGGGCCACCGCGGCCCCAGAGAGCCTCCTGACCCCACTTCCAGGAACCACGAGGGTTTCGAAGGAGGGTTTTGGGGAGAAGCGTGGGCTCAGCCTTTGGAGGGGGCGACACCTCCCAGCTAACGCCTGTCTCCTGCCCGACTGATGCACTCCAAACAGAGAGAAGCTCCCAAGTTTAACAGAAGTTAACAAACCCAACATTAACCCTTACATTTGGCCAGCGCAACAAGTGGCTTTCGCATTTCTCTTTTTTTTTTTTTTTTTAATACAGTCTTTCAACCTGAGCTCACTTAAGTTTGAAAAATATTGTACTTTATCCCCCTGTAATCTCCTCTCCAAGATATGCATGTTTAAACAAAGCGCAAAGGTCCAGGTGCTTTACTGCATTAGTAATGACCCAACATCTCCCCTTCAATAATGCAACACCGAACAGAGCACAGCAGTTTTTTTGGTTTCTGGTTTTAAAAAATGTATTAAAACTTCTCTCTGCGGGGCCAGGTGACAGGACGAGGGAGTAGAAATTGTTAGGTTTTTTTCAAGGCAGAAAATATTGCTGAGGCATTCAAGGGATAATTTTCCCCCTCCCATATAAATCACTACCTTTAATTCTCTACTTACTTCGCTACTGCCTTTCCAGCATTTTATCAGATTTTAGTGAGCTCTGGGGTTTGGGGGATGTAACTCTCTGCTCAACAGACCTGAAGCCTGTGCCAGTAATTCCAAGTCCATGCAATTCTACCTAACGTGGGCTATTGAGAAACCCTCCCTTCCCTTCTGATGGATATTAAAAGCAAACACACACAATTCTTAACCACTCAACAGGAATTCATGCTGCCGGTCTTTCTTTTGCTCTGAAAAATAAAAGTAAATTAAGGTTTCTCCTTTTCCCTGTGACAGAGCGCTCCAGAGACTCACACAGACCCAACCTGTGAGTTTTCAGAGGAATCTTCATTAAGATATTTCTCTTGATAGAAAACAAAGCTTTCCTATAATGCATCGTTATATTACCAGCCTCTTTGGGCACTCCTAGTGAAAAAGGTATGGTAGCCCATTGGAGAATACTCAGTATAAGCCCCTGTTATATTTCATATCTCCGATGGATCATAGCTCTTTGGTTAGATGTGCAGCAGCTCACAGCTCTGGCTTTGGAGATACCTGGTTCAGGTCTCCATACACCAGCCAGGACAGGAGCAGCTGATGAAAACTAGCAACAGGTCTGTATTTATCAGCTTAAATCAAAACCAGTCAATGGGATGAACTTCTCACTGGAGACTCAGTTAAAAAACGTACAGGGCAGACCCCGGTGATGGGAGCTTCTGTGTGAGCTGAGTTAAAGGCGGGAGGGATGCTGGAAGGTAGAAGGTCCTCCAGGAAAAGGGCAGCTCCTTCAACTCCCATGCAATGGGCTTCGGATGGAAAAACTGCAGCCCTGCCTTTTCTAAGAGCACAGCAAGCCACACCTTCCTAAGCTAATCATTTCATCTGTTATCTGCAAAAGCCACACTGAAAAACGAGCCGGTTTCCCGGATGAGCATCAACACTAAGCTCTGGATGTCAGGAGGGAATCTTCCCCCCCTCTCGTACGCCCTAGCATTGGGCAATAATCCTTCTCCCCATAACAGATTTAGATTAGTAATGCCAGCAGTATTAAAAGGGGGTCTTTTGAGCTGGGAAACATGTGCTGGTAGTCTGGGAAGGGTGTTTACAACATGTGTTTTGCAGGTATTAATGCTCGTGGGGCAGGGTGGTTTGTAAAGGTGTAATACGTCCTGCCGTGTCCCTGGGGCCACCGCTCTCCTCCCCACCTCTCCGTCCCTTCTCTCTCTCCAGAGGCACAACTGAATCCTTAACTGTTCAGCCACAGGTATAGGCAAAGCCATAAAATACACCAGTTGGGACACAATTAGCGCTCTAAAAGACGGGAAAACCACATCTGGCAAACAAGTGTGGGAGCCCAGGGAGCTCTTTATTCAAAACTGAACTCTCCAAGGGGGAGAAATACGTTCTTAAGCGTGTCTGAGCTTCCCAGTCGTGTTTCTTTGGGCTCTCGCCCTCCCTTCCAGGCTGCTCTCTTTCCCTGATAAAATAAATGAATCCCTGCCTACCGAGATGCTGCATAAATCCCGGTCACATTAAGGCTGGCTCTCATCCCACGCCGAGAAATGCCAATCCCAGCGAGGTCGCTGTGGTCACCGCCGAGGCTTTTCCAAACAAGCCTAAAGGTGTTTCTTCTTCATCAAAGCTGAAACCTCCAGCGAGGCCCCGCTGCAGAGCTGGAAACACACGTTTCCTAATATTTAGCGCACCCGAAACATTGAAAGCTAACCAAAACTTCCCAAAACTGGGAAGTGAGAAGGGAAAATGTTCAAGGTCTGATACCGAAACGAACTGTCCTGGAATTACTGCTTCCTATTTGAAGAAGATGCAGATTATTCTGTCTGTTGACACTGCAGTTATGCCACGGGGAGGTGTATATATATATATATGTAATCTCATAAAACTTTTCTGTTTCTATCTAGACTTTCCAGCATTTGCTCTAACCTCAAAGGATGTATTTGGCCTAGAAAAAAAAAAAAAAAGAAAAAAAAGAAAAACAAAACTGTACGCTGAGAAAAGAATGTAGAATCAAACAGCTGAATATCATCGTGTAGGACAAAGACCCCCGTTCACCTCGCGCTGCTTTGGGCACCAGATTACAGCAATTCAATCCCCAAATATTATACTTTGGGGTTACTACATCGGTGATCTGCCCCCTTACTGACAATAAAAATATACATGCACCTTCAACAGCAGCTTATTTGGATCCGTAGTTACAAGTCTATAAAAAGATCTGTTGATGGTAATAATCGGTGCCTTTGAGCCCGGATTCTGAACAGAATGAGTTTTTGTTGATTTTCAAAGGAGAAACAGGAATCTATTAATAATAATGATGCAAAAGAGCGTGGCAAACAATTTCACCAATTAATCGTTTGAGTTCCTGTGCTGTTACTTTTATCCTCACATTTGGTTATATGCACATACCTCCTATAAGCAGAGTCAAGACCTGGTCCCTGCTTATAACTCAAGTGCCCCTCTCACATCAATAACTAAATTCAGAAAACAGAATGCAAACAGGATGGACTTCACTTCCAGTTATCCACGTGCACCATCACAAGCAGACAGATTGCCTACAGGTGCCTGTAGAAAGAAGAGAACCTCCCTCCAATTCTCCTCCAGAGCAATTTTGCGTTACTACCACACATAAAACTTGCCTGTAGCATCAGAGAATGGTTTGGGTTGGAAGGGACCTTAAAGATCGTTGACTTCCAATCCTCCTGCCATGGGCAGGGACACCTCCCACCAGACCAGGTTGCTCGAAGCCCCTATCAGAATATTAAAACCATTTAGCCTATAGGACTCACATTATCCTGGGGAAGAAAAAAAAAAAAACAACACACAAAAAACAAAAACCCACCAAACCTTTAAAACTCGCAAGTATTTAAAATAATGTGTTTTTCATAAACAAATAAATCATACTTGCAAATTAAATCCTCCACTTTAATTAATCTGAACTATGATTATTAATTGATGCCCTCTGGTCTCAGGGATGTGGTTAAAGGAACACACAAGAAACTGTAACGTGATTTACGGCTTTCACTGCCGGGACTGACATCAGCAGAAAAGCCCAAGAACAGCCAAAAGTCTAGAAATGTCTTTTGTCTTTTTTCTACCATTCTTTAGCAGATATGTCATTGAGAGTCCCCCCTATGGTTCAAGCAGTAACACTTTGGTTTTCTGTGGTTAATTAGAGCAGCAGAAATCTTGCAAAATACACTGGCAAGTATCTAAAAATCTCGGTGACTCATAACGAACGTAAAAGTTTGACCAGTTCCCTTCACTGACTGATTCATTAAAAGTAACAGTAAAGAATGGACTTGAATATTTTCGGGCAGCAAAAATACTTTAAATATGACTTTGATTGAATTGTTAGAAGTGATGACTGCCCCGAAGTCCCCTGAAATACTGGTGATAAGACGGTTGACATTGCCTCCCACAGAACTTGTTACAAAACCCGTACCAGCCAGATATACACCGAGTTACTGCCGGGGGAGATTTACCATAAACAATTAATCCCCGGAGTTAAGGGTGTAAAAGGACTCTCTCCATCATTCCTCTCACTGGTAACAAGCCAGTCTCCAGTGTTCAGCAGCTCCATCCTCCTTACCACCATTATATACCCTTATATATGTTTCTTTATGTATATATACACATATATATATATACACTCAGTTTGTCTCAAAGTCTTGCGCAGTAGCTACACAATGTTACTCAACAGCAAGAAGGTCCACCAGCCACAATATCTACATCTGGCCTCCCCGTTATCACATTCTACCTTATAAAGAAAGATTTTTGAATGGAATGGTGCCAGAGAATAAACTCCACCTCTTCTGTAGAAAATTCATCCCTTTTGTTCCAGTGGCTATTGTTAATAAAGCGCTCTGGTTTGCCAAGGAATTTATTTCTTTTTTATAGCAGAAGGTTATTTTTCCTTGACCAGGTTTGATTCCTGCCTCTGTCTCCAAATTCATAGAGTGGTCCTGGATGAACTGTGCTGTGCAAGAGGGAAGGAGATGAAGTTGCAGAAATATCCCATAGGAAAGGAATACTTGTGTAAGCAGTATGTTTTCTCCAAAATAAAAGCCTTTTGACCAAGTTGGTAGAAATAAGAATTCTGAACAGCAAACGCTATACAGATAAATAAGAGCATTGTTCACATTTGTCTACAAAACATGTTGCAAAACGCATTTTAAATGCTATTTGTGTGCTGAAGGAACACCAGCAGTTGATGTTTGTTATTTCAAAAAAATTCTCAATGAAACTGTCACTTCCAAGAGGGGGCTGAAGGAATCTGCTTCAGACTCATGAAAATGACTGAACCAAGAGTTTTTAATTGAATCTCAAATGACTGTAACTGCCTTTCGCTCAGTAGTCAGCACCCCATTCCATGTAGATACAGTTGGTTATAGGTAATAAGATTACTTCTGGGTTACTGCCTGTAGCCTCTAAAATACTGCCAAGAGTGAATACGCAACATGTTCTAGGGTTAAGGAAGCCTAACACGGTGCCAACATCATACTGTGACATTGCCTGCAGAGTGTGAAAGGATTATATCCTGTCTTAACATACCATTTCACCCATGCCAGAAAATGGAAAAGAGTCTAATCACTGAGTAAGTATGCAAGTCACTAAATATAAATCTAAACCGGTTTCTGCTGCTATAATATCAAGTTTCCCCCAAGAGCAGCTCTCCTCCGAGAAGGGGCTCTGAAAAGTTTGTGCTGTAGGTTCATGTATTTATGGCATCTTGGTAATTTCCAGTTGAAATCAAAGCACGCTATGAGGCAAGAAGTAGAGGGTTGGTGGGGTGTTTTTCTTTTTTTTTCTTTTTTTTTCTTTTCTTTTTTTTTAAATACGAGCCGTGCAAACTTACTCCGGTTCTGGCTTCTTTCCAAGTCACGCATTGCTAAACAACAAAGATTTGGCAGCCAGATTTTACAGCTAATTTTTTCTTCTGGCTGCCTGAGTCAGAACTGAATTCTAACTCCGCTCTCCTCCGTACGTACTGGGTCTACCGAGGGAAAAGTAGGTCAGGAAAGAGAAAAAAAAATAAAAATAAAAATAACAAAAAAAAAAATCTAACAAGCAAAACCAGGACAAAACTGTGGCCCTACAAAAGTAAACAGAGAAGCACTAACTTTACTGGGGCAAGGGATTCACCAGTAACATGCAATGACTATGGGACACAAAACCAGCTGGAATGAGTTATAAGAAGGTCGTTTTTCTGCATTTTCAGTATAGTGTTGTACTTACTATTAAAAATTTTAAATTTGGCACTGTAAGTCATGCGGAGCTGCCTTTCCCCGCTTCTCAGAGGGATGAACTGTAGCACCAGAGAGACCTCATGACAAACCATGCTTAATCTTGCCACGGCCCAGAGTGACTCCGGCAGATCCTGAAAGCTGTCCCAAGGAGCCAGGCAGCCCCCAGGCTAAGGAGATAAGGCAGGATTCATCTAGGATCTTCTCATGAACGTGCAGGGTATGGGACCGTGGGTTCAGCCTGCCAAAGGAGAGAGGAACGGCGGGGCATCACATGGGAAACCACAACGTCAGGGAGATACCACAGCAACTGACTCAGGGCTGCCATCATTCCTTGCTCAGGGTGATTTAGGAGAAGAAAACAACAGCTCTTTGGAGGAGTGCTGAGGTTTACCTACCTTACACCATTAAAAAAAAAATATAATAATAATCTCTTACTAAAATAAGAGAGAAAAGCGTAGAGTTTGCATGCCTTTTTATGGTGGTAAAAATATTTGGCTAAGGTACGTCATTCTCTGCATCTTGATTTACTTAAAGTGTAAATGTGGTGACCTTTAAAAATTTGAAGAAAATGTGCTAGAGAGGTTTTATTGTTATAGTAAAAAATGATCAAAAATATGACTGGGGAGAAGAAAGAGACACCTTTCTTTCTAAGTAACATTAATGCCCTTTAATTCTAGTTATAATTCTTACAGTTTTTTAATTTTCTCCTTAAACCCACCTAATCAATGTTACACTTCCTTCTGCATTCTTTTGTTTTCAAGAATTAATCAAGTTAATGTTCCTCAGAAAGGTGCAAATTTGTACTCAGTTATACTGCAGCTGCTTCTGATAATGTCAGTTCATTTTCATCTGACCTCTGATCAGGAAAACAATTTTAAACAATGCCAAGGAATATATATTATAGCACCAAAAAAGCAATCATAATTACAAACTAAAGATTTAAGACCTCCAAAATTGCATCAGACATTTTTCCGTTTAACAGTAAATCAAAATAGTGTTTCCCAATCAGACTTTCAAGTCAAGTTGAAATATCCTTCATTATTTGCACTTCTTCCCAGAAAGATTTAAGTTACCCACAAAAGAAAGTAAAAAAAAAAAAAAAACCCAACAGCTGCAGCAGAACACAATGCCTGAAAAAGCAACCACAAAATTGTGTCTGAACGGTAGTGGAAAAGGCAAATTAATGAACAGACAGAACAAAGACAGAATAGACAGAATAAAGATTATCAATAACCTGAAAAGGGAAATATACTAGAAGATATCTATTGATAGATGAAATTTGTCAATAAATTAAGATTGCTAATAAATAAAGATCACTAGTAAATACAGAAATCTCAATAAAGGTGTTTTCAGTCTTTGTGAGGTTTTCAAGGATGCTCTAGATTTTTCCCATGTGCAAATTCAACATTTTCCCTACACAACACTTAATCCAAATTCCACTCTGATAATCAGAGGGAGGTACTTACGCATATGAAGAAAAATCTGCAATTGTTAGCTTCAGTAAGATTAAGCACGATTGGTGTGCTATGGACTAGATCCAAAATGGATTTTGGTACTAACCCAAAAGGCTATTTTCTTGCTTCAAAAGAGGTCTTCTAGATGTCTTAGCTGATCTATGAGCAGGTCCACCAGAAAGGGACAGTCCTGTTCCCCTTCTCTTACTCCAGATGCATGTCCCCGCTTCTTCCCTCCAGCAACTCTAACATTTATCTGACCCCCTCCACAAGCCAGTTAAGTTCCCTAAACTGGTAAGAAACATGGCAAAAAAGGAACCATTTTCTACCAGTTCCTGTTCTCAGGCAGAATCAAGTCATCAAGGGAAGAAAATACAGTTTTCACACCAACTGGAGAAGACAACATGGCAGGGACAAGCTTTTGGTGGCCTCTCAAGGACAAAGGAGGACAGAAGAAGGATTCTTCCACCAGTGTGGTGCCCTGGTACCTCTGTGGGAGCTGCCTACCACGCTCTGGTCACCTCTGCCAGGTGAACGTTGAATTTTCAGGGAAGAGTGCCAGCATCTTCACAGCAGGACAGCACCTCCATACTCCACTTTCAGTGTGAGTCTAGTGAAAGCACCCAAACACAACAGAACAATAACTGAAGGGTGATTTCACATTACACGTTCTCAGCAACAGGTATTTTATCATTGCATTGTACCATAACCACTTGATGTTTGGCCATTTTTGACTTCTGTTTGCTTGTTCAACACAACACAAAAATAGAGTTGTTGGACCATCTCTTGCCGCCCAAGTGAAACTTCATCTCTGAAACCAACCCTGAAAGGAACCGTTTCTCTCCTCAGAGACAGAGGCAGCTATTCTTTGATCCCAGGAAAACGGATGACTCAGGCACCGAAATACAGACAAGGCAAACATAAGCAATAAATTCAGTATTAATTAAAATATCAATGGTAATAACAGTAGCTTACAGTAACATTTATCATTTTCATGATCTTTTTCCATCTCAAGTTTTACTGTTCTTTATAATAACTCTTAAAGACTATGAGGAACAGCCAGATCCTTGTACAAACCACGGGAGCTCACAAACTCACAGGGCGCCTCAAAATTTAAAATCTAATTTCAGATATGAGCTGTAAAGTGCCTTCAGAAGGAGTAAGAGATGTGAGAAACGACAGAGCTTGCAACTCAACTCAACTCTCACGCAAGTTATGCCAATAAGAGCACTAAGAACTACACATGACTTGAGCAGTGGACTTTGTGTCCACCATCACCATTGACGGGCGGTTCTTGTATCTTAGTTTTCTTTCTAGGTGAAGGTAGCAGAGGAAAAACTATGGAAATGTGGCAGTAGTTAGGGATCCAGGAAATAGCAGGTGTTTGATCAGGGACAGCTTTGAGGTGGAGAAGGCAGACGTACCGAGAGGGGGGATGAGGGAAAGAAGTCATGCCTACGAGCAGGTGGTCCCCGGGGCCTGTCAAGTGACGGGATGGATGTGGACGTGATTGACAGCTTCTGTGCTGGCTGTCAGGGGGGCTTGCTTCAGCTGAAGGAAGTTGCCAGGGACATATGGCAGGAAAGGGATAGCCAAATTTTAGGAGCACGTTGACAATGTAATCTATAAAAATACCTTCTCTGGAGCTTCTGGTGCCTGGAGGAGCTGCAGGAGGGAAGTGGGGAGGGCAGAATCCCTCCTGCTCCAGCGCCCTGATTACAGGTGAGCTCCCAAGGGAGGACAAGCAAGCTGGTGGTTCCCAGAGCCACGAGAGTGACTGCTCTGATCTCCAGGAAGCCCACGTGCCCACCCACACCCCATCACCGCCCCAGTCTGGGTCTGGCAAAGATCCTCATCTCATGATTAAAAGCCACCTGAGATAAGCCCGTTGCTAGTAGGAAGATAGACACAGCGGAGGGTTTCCTGCTCTCGGGGATACTTGAGAAACCAGCATCACAGCTGGAAATCTCCATCTCAAAGGGCAGGTGACTCTGTGAGGGCTGCAGAGAACCTGTGTGGGACACCACAGCCTTGCGTGGGACACAGCCCCACACGGGACACAGCCCCCACACACAGGGGACAGCCCCCACACTCCCTCTAACCCAGATGGGACAAGAGGGAAGGCAGGAGACAGCCAGAGCCTGGAGCTGAGCTGCAAGCCGGCATGAGGACATGAAAGCCATCCTGGCCTGTGGCCAACCTCAAAGCAGTCCTGCAGAACGGCACAACGTCCACGCCGGCTGCGCTAAACCGCCTACCCCCCACACACTGAAACTCCCATGGAAGCAGAGACCCACAGAGCTTCCTATTTCTTTTAATTACCAGAAGTTGCCTACAGGCATTTTTGGAAGTATGCAGCCAACCATTGTTGCTCGTGTTCCCACACTTTCCCTGCCTCCGCGGCTTCTCCGCTTCTTGCAAAACTCGGAGGCAACGACACAAAACAATGTAAGTTCAAAAAACTTAAGGAATGTCATCGTTTGTCCCAGAAGCTGGCTCGGGCCCCTCTCGGACTCCGCACAGATGGCACCTCAAAGCTTGAAAATGTCTACACAGAGGCCAGCACTGAACTGGCTGCTGACGCATTAAAATGCCTTCTTATTTCAATATATATTCTGCATAGATTTTGAATGCTTTATCAATCACGAAGATAACATCCAAACAAACAAGAAACGGGTTTAGTGATAAAGCCTATCAGAAGATACTATCTTCCAGATGCTAAGTAAACGTCTCGGCGTTTGGCTGAAGGAAATGGAGACAAAGCCCAGATACACGTTTTGAAATGAAAAGAAATACTTGCATTAGCTTGGTTACAGCCATCTCAACGCATGACTCGCACATGACTATGGCAATCCTGTGAATACAGAGACTATCTTGTGGGGATGGATTATATATTATTACAGTCCATTAGGTTCATCTCCTAAGTCTCACCATTTTAATAGCACATTCAACATCAAGAAAATATTGGGGGGAAATTATCAGTTTTCTCACTCCTTTTTCAGCATTTTGGACCCCCAGACTAAACCTATCTGACACCGGTCACAGAAAATTTGTATTTAAGTTAAATGAGACTCTACAATTCATTTCACTAGTGCAAAGAAAGCTATCGCGTGACCCTAGCAATAAAACCTCTTAACACATGTACTGGGATATTTCACCACTGGAGTATACAGAAGCTGATGGAGAAGCAGTGGCTCAGCCTGATAGATTTATTATAATCCTGCTGTTGAAGAACTGAAGGGCCTTTCCACCCATAAATACTGTTTAAAATATTAGCTACAAATAAATGGAGAGTAGAGCCTCTGTAGAGCCGAGCACCACAGCAAAGCACCCTGCTGCCTTCTAAAGCTGCTGGTGGACAATGGGGTAGAACACTACCAAGTTTCTCCCTACAGGGTGTTGTAAAAATATTTCCTCCAGTTTCACTCCATGAGAAAGTCCGTTGAAGTCCCCAAGTCCCTCCTGGTTGCCTGCCAAAACCATGTGAAAATACAATTGTTGCCTGATTTCAACATATAATATAACACAGACTTGATAAATACCGGGCTCAAGTTCATAGGCTTTGGAAACCCGTTTCATTGCATGTTTAAAGGGCTTGATCCCGTTCCAGCTGAAGTCAATGGACGTTCTCTCATTTACCGCAGGGTGAGGTCCCAAAGCCTTGAAGGAATCCAGCCTTGCAGTTATAAAACGCCGTCTCTTGCGGACAGAAATGTCACAGGCTCAGGAAAAAGCCCGCCTGACAAAATACAAATCAGTTACTCACTGCAAAACCCTTTCACGGCGCAGTGCAGACGACTTAATTCCATTTTGATTCGGTTTGGTTTCGTCTGGTTTATCTCTTCTTGGATTAAGCATTCCCACCATTTTCACTATACTGGTTCTCAGCGTCGTGCAGCTGGATCGGCTGGAAGGGACTGTCGGGCCCTTGCCCACAAACCTGAGGTAACGAAAGCAGCTTCTGAGGACAGGTTCAGGCACTAAGCACAGCACTGTGGCCTCACTGGTTTATGTTTGGTTGTAGTTGAAGGGACAGTTTGAAAAGTTGTTTTTTTAAAAAAAAAAGATGCAAACTTGAACTGAAGCTAGTTAGACCTCATTAAAGTTTTTATCATGCAAGATAAAATTAATCTTAGGCTAATATTTGTTGTGGGATTTCTTATGAAGGTTCCTCTTAATGGGATGTAAACAACATAGAATCACAGAATCATAGAATTGTCCAGGTTGGAAGGGACCTTTAAGATCACCCAGTCCAACCATCAACCTAACCCTGGTAAAAACCCATCACTGAACCATGTCCCCCAGCACCATGTCAACCCGTCTTTTGAACACCCCCAGGGATGGTGCCTCAACCCCTTCCCTGGGCAGTCCATTCCAAGGCTTAATAACCCTTTCTGTGTAAACATTTTTCCTAATATCCAATCTGAACCTCCACTGCTACAACTTGAGGCCATTTCTTCTTGTCCCATCACCTGTGACTTGGGAGAAGAGACCAACCCCCGCCTCTCCACAGCCTCCTTTCAGGGAGTTGTAGAGAGCAAGACCTACACCAGGTTAGTACAAATTCATCAAAGGTTACAGTGCTGTGTTCCTATAATTAAGAAATAGAATCTCTGAATGTGGGATGACTGCTAGCATGTTGATCAAATAACAACTTTTGCTACAAAGCACAGGAAATTTCATCAGAGAGACAAGGCCAAGCAGCTCCTGAGCGCAGCACCTTGACTCACGGGGACGTTCCTTCCTGAAGATGACAGCATAAAAAATATGATGACGGTCTTCTAGAGTGGTGGATACCTAAATCAATCATTGCAAATGCAGACCTTCAGATGCAATGAAAACAGCAGCCTTTGCAAACGAGAAGGAGGGGCAAACGTTTACACAGCTAAGGGTGTATGATGGGGATCTACTAAAAATGAGCATTTGTGTTCCAAGCTCTGACATCCTACTACTGCCTTATCTTGTAAATCACACCACGGAAACAAAGAACTGCCATCCAGCCAGTGATAGAGGCCCACAATCCGATCCTCAAAGAGGAAAAGCGCTGCATAGAGACGTGGAAAGGTCAGCACGTTGCCCCTTGGAAGTTACTCAGCAGCTCTCCCAATTCCTGTTTCTTTTTTTAAACAGAAGTCCAACAAACCCCGAGTTTCCGATAACAAATGTCATCTTTTGGGAGAAATCTCTTCCTACTGCCACTGCACAATCCATAAATTTGACAGGAAATCAATCACTACCACTGCAAGAGCATTTTAAAGAAAATCCCTATTGAATTCTGTAAGAAACTAAAGAGAACACCAAAAGAATCCCTAGCTTGAATTTCTTTTAAATGTACAACCTCCCAATGCTTTCTTTACGAAATCAGAACCATCTTTGGTAATTAATCAGATATTATGCTCCCCTCCTCCAGGAACAATAAGGACATCTAGGATTATGGGGATAAACTTTGCTTTCCGAAGTGGACTCAACCTCCCACTGCGCAGTTCTGTCCAAACATCTCAGCCTGGGAGATGTCCTACAGACACCACGGCTTCACAGACATGACCACGCTGAGATTTGCTGTACCTTTATGAGTTGACACTTGACTTCATGACACTTCAAGACTAGTAGTTGTGGTGATTTTGGTAGCACTGCCTGACAGGCACCAACTGAGGGGGGAAGATGCACAGCGCTGTCCTCAGGAAGAGCCAATCCTGCAGATTCTGAGAAACCTAGAAGACAATAGCAAGGACACAACTTCTGGGCATATCATTCAGAGAGGTAGCAGGAATGAACATTTTTTAAATAATAACCAAGTCCTCCAATGCTCTACATCCGATGTCAATGTTGATATCCTTCAAATTCAGATTGAGCTCAAAGGCCCCTTCACTATGGAGTGCCCAAATCACCGTACCACTACCTGGTGGTGAGAAGATCTTCTCTGCTTTTCCTTGCCTACTGAGCTGCCACACAACAAAACCAGAGGCGTTTGGGGACCAAAAGGAGAAAGTTTACAAAGAAAACTCTGCAACATCACATCTTCAATGGCAAGTCCTGGAGTCTAACCTTGCTGCCAAGACTTCATGGATTGCCCATGAGGATGGGCAATGCAGTGGTGACCTCCACAAAGACGAGAAGAAGCTGGGTTACCTCCTTCTTGGCTGAATTTCTCTAAAAGCCTGGATGTGGGGCATAGAGAAGGCTGTGTCACAACCATCTCCTCCATCAGTAACATTTGCAAAAAAAAAAAAAGAAAAGAGAGTTACGGCAATGCAATTCTTCGGGGACGGAGGCCTGCCAGCGTGTGGGAGGATGTGCTCTGAGGATCTACGTGCCGTTCCTCTTCCTTTCTGGCTTCCAGGGAGAGCCAGACATCTCGCAGTCAGGCTGAGGCAGCTGGGCATACAGGGAAACCGAAAAACAGTGAAATTTCTGAGTAAAAGGGGGGGACGGCCAGTACATTTTCATTACTTGCACAGTCGAGCTGATGATATTTTGGTAGTGCAGTTTTGGATTTAGGGACTGAAGTCTGCCTCCCCGCTAAATCCTTTTTTTGGATTTGGCCTTAAAACCTTATGTTCAGCAGCATTTGTTTTATCTTTGAGACTTAGAGCACAAGGAGAATTTGGCTTGACTATTTTCTTTCTTCATTCACACTAGGAATCCTGTGAATTCCTGTGGATGGATATATGATAATAATCTCTCCTTTAAATTCATCACCATTATGGGACACCGAAGCTGCACAGCCGCACAGAGCAGAAAGTAACCCATTAGCAGTTGAGGATCTAAAACCTATCTCCAGATTTTTTTGGTTTTCACTGGAATATGACTTTTGGTAGCAGGATATAACCTCTTCTAAACATAGTTTAGACAAGCCATTCTGCAGAAAACCTTAAAGCGTATTAGCTAGTGAATAAAAACTAACATGGAATAATGTATTTTCTAAGCGATGTAGTTACTACAGTCATGGCTCTGAGACCTCTCACAGTCTCAAAAGACTTAAGCAAATTATACGTAATGGGCCAGCAAATTCTATATAATAGGGGCATTTCTGTTCTGTGTTATACTTTTTTTTTTTTTTATTCATTGCATAAAAGGGTAATAGAGCAGAAGTTAATGCTACATGCTTCTTTTATTTAAGTGCCCATTAAGGAGTAAGAAAAATTCAGACTAAAAATATATTTCTAAAAGTAACTTGATAGTAAATATTTACTGGCAGAGCTTTATCCCATGGCTGCTGAAACAACAGACGTGAAATTAGGACCACCTTGTTGATCAGAATACTGTTTTTAAAAGCTTTGGAGTAAAATAAGTAATTATAAATGTGCAAGTATTTGCATTTAGTCACTGTATATAAAAACATACCATTTTCTCCAGCATGGAGCTGCAATTGGAGCACGCATCCAATTGTGACTGTTATTCTCCAGGAATCTTTACATATTACAAGGACAGGCAGAATATACATTTCTAGTGAATTTAAATGATTTTTGTTTTTAGAAAAACTGTCAGATTTTCACCAAAGCATAGTAGGACAAAAATAAATATAGTATGTTCAGCACTTTCACAAAATACTATAACTCAGTGTCCTCGAGAGAAAGACTACAGCAAAAGGTAATTAAGAGATGAGTGGACAAATACTGTAAGAGATGGGTGAAGATAAAACAAGTTTCTGAAGTGCGACAGAAAGTCTCTTCAGTGAAGCGATGTCGTACAAGAAGAGAGGACCAGATGGCAAACTGGCAGAGCGTGCTCCTCTGCCAAAATGAGTGTGTCAGTAGAAGGAGAAAAGTAGAATTAGACGAACGGAAGGAGATAAGGAGTGATTTGATTTGGAAGCACTAGAGCTGTCAGAAGATGAGGAGGAGTTTGGCTGAACTTTGTGAAAGTGAGAAGCATCCTGCAAAGCAGGGCAACGGGTTTATGCTCCTTCAGTGAAATCTAGCACCGGGTGTGCTCCCAAGGTGGTCTGGATGTGCTTAGCTACCAGAAGAACTACCTCCATATTACAGGGGCATAAGAGAGTCAGTCCTGCTCCATAGCATGGCTAATTAATGTGTGTGTGCTCTGAATGAAGGTGGCTGTAATTGCAGCTCAGCGTGGGTACCGCTGAAGACCCCCCTGGACGATGTAAGGGGGGAAGCCACAATGGAAAGAAACATTCCTGTGAATTTAGCAGGAGATGGTGATGTAAAAGAAAAAGGATGAGGCAACAACGGGCAATTCTGTGCAAAGGGATCCATAAACTTCAATTAAGAGCTGAGATCCTCGCCCCAATGAATTAAATGTATCTTACTATGGATATGAACTAGATCTTTCATTACCCTCATTGTTGATCTAAATACATAGGCTAAGTCTGGTATAGATGCCAGATAGAGAACATAATCATTGAGTTCACCAAAGGAGAGGGTATTTTTAGCTTTCTGCATCAATTCCATTCAACAAATGCAATACCCCCCTTTCCAGTTAGTACAGGAGCCACACAAGAGTCATACCCCAACACTCACCATCTTCCCTATTACTTATATCAACAGCCTAGGAAATCTGTGAGTGATCGCCCACTCATTTTATCTCACTTAATCATCTCTTTCCAATATTAGATAGCACTGGGCATTTAATAGGCATATTAATAGACATAACAGACATTAATAGACTATGCAATACATGAAGCTTATGAACTGAAACCAAAAAAAATATCTTAATGAGGTTTACTGGAAGAATGTAGAGAGTAAGGAAATTAAACATTAAAAAACAAATAAATAATTGTTGAGTCCTAAATTCCCAGCTCCTTAAAATAAACACATATGCAACCTTTTGAAACTATCTCATGTTTATGTTTGAATTCTCTTCTTCTTCTAAATGGTGATTATTTATTCTGAATAAGGATGAGTACACTGTCTCGTAATAGTAAGTGGATGAAAAAGTCTATTTAGAAAGGGATTAAGAGCAGTGGTGAAAATGTAATATATAAGATTTTAAACAAATTTTAGTAGACGTTAATAGAAATTACATTTGTAATATAATAAAATCTCCTTTCTGTTACATGCTGCTAGATATGCCCAATCTTACTGAAAACGTAATCCTTACCAAAAAATTCCAATTTACTTTTCTCTGATTACACTGTTTATTTTGGCTTGGTTTACACGGTCTTTACCCTGACCTTCTGGCCTTTCTGAAGGGCCTTTTTTTTTTTTTTGCAGCAGGAACAGATCTCTCAAGAACCTCTTCAGAGCTGTTTCTGCATGTGGCTGCTCGCTGCCTTTCCCTGGCTGAAAAATGGCTCCAAGGAAATCTGCGTGGCCAACTCTTCAGGAGACTTTAAGGAGGCCCTTTGCAACGTGAATAAATGGAGAGGAATGGCAACAAGAAGAACGAAGTCAAACATTGCTCAAGAAAAGCTCAAACAGGGAGGAAAGTCTCCTTTCTGCCACTACAAATGCAAGAAAACATCTACTGATCACCTGTGGCTATGGCTAATTGTCAGCTTGGAGGGGTGCAAACAAATATTCCAAACCTTGTTTTCTTAGGTTTACTCCTACAATCCTATTTACCTAATCCTGCACTGAAACTGATAGTTGCAACTGGTTTAGAACAGCAGGATCAAATCCTCCCTTGAAACCATCCCAGTTTTCAGGTTTAAAGAAATAATAAACACTCTAGGACATAAATCATAAAGAAAAGTCTTACTATAAATTAGTATAAAAATAAAGTATGGGCACTCCGCATTAGCTACTTATTTATAGCCCAACAGTCTCTGGATCACTTATGTATGTTACTAATGTCGTAATGTTCCAAATTTCATTTCACCTGGAAAAAAAACAGTGTGAGGCAACAGGGAACGAGCTGTTTCTTTGGGGATAAACACCGGTATGTGCATGGCTGTGGCTCCTCCTTCCCTGCAGTCATTACAGTCACCCAGTTTGAATATGGATCTGAGCTCAGAGCATTTTTAAAACAGTGAAAAACATACTTTCTCTCCCCTTAGAAAAACCTCGGTTCTTTGTCTTAGCTCTATTTTAGACCGTGCAAGTTCATACAGAGCATGTATCTGAAAGATCTAGAAGGAAAATCCTTTAAACAGTGTTATTGTAGATGACAGAGTAAAGCTTCCTTTAATTAATGGGCTTTTCTGGCAACCCGTGCCACTGTTAAATTAGCTCCAAATTTGTTCTGCCATGTTTGCGGGCTCCAGTTCAAAAATCTATGAAGTGTGGAGTATTTTACAAGCTCCTACAGCAACACAAAAAAAAGCAGGTGGTGGGACACAGTATGAGAAGAAAATAAATGCGACCATTTATCCAGAACAATTTGCAACTCACCGGGAGAGCTCAGATACCAAAGGGGTGACAACTTCAGGACATCCATCCAGCGATGCAGCTATAGGTTGATTTGATTTCCACGAGAAATCTGCAAAACAATTAGGCTACCAAGGAGAAAAAAAAAAAAATAAATACACACACTCTGCTGCATCCACTACTCCCAGGTCTCTACCGACGTGAATTTACGTCTCTTCTTGCCAGGTTTTCATCCAGCTCTCTGCTCTTGACATTGTTGCTCAAGTCTGTCAGTAACTCTGCAATAGTTAAGTAACTAATTAATTGCTTTGCACGCCTGAATAGCAAGGAAAGCATCACCAAGGCTGACTTTTTGTTTATATTGTGGAATATACAGCCATGGTCTGAGAGAAGCAATAGTGCTCATTAGAAATTGATACCTACATAGGGAGCAGGCACTGCACGGGAGGGAAAGCTTTCGGGAGGGTAAGATGCTCCTTGTCTTTCCCAGATCATTTTCTATTGACACCATTGGACTAAATGGGTTGCTCCTTTGGAAGGGCAGGGATCTCTCCGGATGCCAAAGTCATAGGGCAAGATGGGACTTCTTTGCCTGCTCCTGTTCCCCAGCTCCTGGCTTATGACCAGATGCTGCCAGTCTTCCCATCACAGGCCCAAGTTCTGTGGATTTCGGTTTTTCCGTTTCAAACAATGCAGCTGCCGGGAGCTTGCTCTGATGCTTTACTCCAATATTACATTTCCCCACCACCACCACGAAATAAGGCATTTGTCTGCCTCAAATAGCACTGGGAAAAACTAAATTTAGCCCCTCCCCTCCCCAAAACACATTCACACACTGCTATTATTCCTCTGCACAACGCGCAGGTGTCCTCACAAGGACATTAGTCAACAAGATGGGACCTCAAAGCGGCTGTTTGAAAACCAATGACACCCTTCTCCAGAACTCACTAGGTACAGAAGCAGGTGCAGATGCAAACCCATCAGGCACAACCGAAAAGTCCTTCAAGGCTTATAAAACATGCAGTACATCTGTTCCTAACGTGGCCCCGTGGCTTTGTCTCTGCATCTGTGTAAAACCACACAACAACGAGGCACAGATCTATTTTATTTCTCCAGGCACACTTCTTTTTTTCTTTTTTTTAATTTTTTTTTTAAAAGTTGTTCTGAATGTGAAATCAATTTACACTGCTCTGTTGTTGGGTCTTCTAAGCAAGTTGGCTTGGCGGTTCGGCGTTCCCCTGGTGTAACTTCTAATTTCTTAAGGGCAGATTCTTCTCAGATGACTGAATTTTAAGTTCATTCCATGTGGCGGGGGGGGGGGGTCCCTCCACACTTTGCTCCAGCGTGAAGCACCACATGGAAGTTGTGCTATTCAACCTCTGTGTTTGCTTGTCATGATGGCACGTTCCAGGTGAAGCTGGGGCAGAAGAGTTCTGTATTTCTAGCTCCTCGGTAAGATCGGCCATCCCTGCTTTGCTCTAGTTTTGTGTCTTATTAGGCTCCTCCTATTATAAACTATCACCTCTCTGCTGTACTATTATATTTTTTTTTGCTTTAATGCAAGCACCTTGTTTCTGAGCAAATAATCAGATTAGGAAGTAAGAACACCACGTTTTGACCTCACCACTTAAAAGATCTTTCTTCTTGGACGCGTCGTTCACTTCTCTATTACTCATGTTATGCACCTATAATAATACAAGTAATGATGCTCACCTTGCTTTGTAAACACAGCCAAGAAGCCCTACACGGGAGATAAAGGTTATTTCTCTGAGTGGAAAATAATATATCTCAGTCACTAGAAAGTCCCTCCCCTGGCTGGCTCTCAGCAGGAGGGAGACCAAATTTCTTGTGTGATGGAACACGTCCCCTGAAGGATATTAGGAAAAGTTCAGCGAACATAAACTTCAACGGGTTCATTAATAATTAGATAGTTTAGCATCCTTAACATACCGAATGAACAAGCAGGTCATTGATACGGCCTCAAGTGACTTCCTTGGCATAAGCAAAGAGCATTCATTTCGGCACAAGGAGATTGAGGGTCTCCTTCTAGGAACAGAGGACGCAGCCCGTGGTTGTAGGAAGGGGGGGATTCCTAGGAAACAGTGGCTGCGAGAACAGCCTGCCAGAGACCGTGGGCGTGAAGCTGAATGGGGGCTCCCAGTCCAGTTCTCTTTCTGAAAAGACCATCCCTCTGTTTTCCAAGGCGTAAGAAGAGAAGATCCTTTGTAAAGCAGGACTCTTTCCCACCATTGGGGCTGACCTGGCCGCGTCTGCTGGAGAAATTATACAGGGAAACAATTAGCAGAATAAATGCATCAAGAGCGCGACTTGCCTGTGGTTTTTTGCTTAAAACCCATCTTCTAGAGACTATTCTTATCACGGTTTAAAAACATGTTTTCCTAATTTAAAAACAGCTTATAAAATGAGGCTAGCATATGAAGAATCATGGAAAGGAGGTAATGATACAATATATCTATAATTAGAAAGACTTACGCTAACTCTTTTTTATATATATCTTGAAGAATAAGGGAGATTATAATCAAGAGTCTGGTTAAAATGAAGAAAGCCTTGTGCTGCCTACTAATTTTCCATACTCCATGAGATTAGCTTTACTTCTCCCTGTTCAAACCTTTGCCAAATGCTTGAGATATAATTTCTTCACTTCAATAAACTCTGTTCTTCTTTTCACTCAGGACTCCCATATATCTCTCATCTTTTTTCTACTCCATATCAGAGGATGAAAAAAAAACATCTAGATCATACTTTGTGATTACTAATGTTTAGAAATCTGAATATACATCCTTTGAGTTGATGAACTAGTTTTTTCTGCATTGAGAAATAGACCAAGACCTCAGTCATTAAAGTATAAGAAACCACGGATTAAATACGTTCCTATATACAGATCTATCTATCAAACTATCTGCATACATATACACACACAATATATATTTCAGCCTCGCATGCTAGTGCTAACAAGTTTTGTAGCCAAGCCACATTCCATTTAAAAGAGTTAATTTTATAGATCCCCATTCAGAGTCCCCTCTTAGGAATTTATTTTTCAACTAAATGAAGTATTTTGAAACCACTCAGCGCTTTTGGGGGGTTTTGTGTTTGGTTTTGTTTTAAAAAAAAAATATATAAAATTTTCCTCAAAGTCTACTATCAGACTTTTTTACATTACTTATATAAAATGGCACATTTGGGACTTTTGTCATGGTGCTCTGAAATGTGATATGCTGTTCTTTTAGGCCTTGGGTGGGGAAAGTGGAGAACTGAGAGCCAAGATAATGTACTGGGGGAATTTGGGAGTATACAAAGAGGTAGGAAAAACGAAGCAGATGGAGGGGATGCAAGATAATGCTGGACACAAGGTCTCGTCGTTTAAACTTGATACTGTTTTCAAACAAAATTTACCATCAGCTTTAAAGGACCCAGGATGTGAGCAGGCTACTTATTTTGAGTATAGCACGCCAGTGAAAAGGAAGAGGAAAGAGAAAAGCACAATATCCAGTAGGCATTGCTTATAAAAGCCCATATATTACTTCAGTTATGAATTATGTTTGGTACTTAAACAGAAAAGGCAGCAGGATCATTCTCTTCATTCTGATAACACTCTCGTTCATTGTATTCTTATGCATTTATGTTTCATTCCAAGAGTAAAAAATTGTAATAATAATAAAGAAATCACTTCAAAGTTTTGCAAACGCTGCTAACTTGGACTCACATGAGAGCACAGCATTTTTCCAGTCCCTTATTAAAAATATTCTTAAAACAAAAAAGAATAATTCCCTTAAGAAAAGGCATTGTTCAGCATTCAGACAATGAAGGATCTCGCTGGCATTAAAAACCCAACATCTTTACTTGATGAAACTCCACTTGTGTTCCCCGTTCCTCGTAACAAACTGATGCAGTAAAACGCACTGGATCGGGAGCATAAATATTATAGAGACTTTCATTCCTTTTCAAACTCTCGAGCTTTTTCTTCCCCCCCCCCCTTCCCCCCGGGGGTCCCAAGGCAAATTCTCCTTTCTTAGTTGAGAACTCGCACAGGTAGCACCTCCCCTCCCCTCCTCTCCCTGGAAATGCTCCCCGCTCTTCGAAAGTTCCCGAATTCAATATCTGTCACAGCTGCTCCGCAGACACAGTATGTCTGCTGTCTACCCTGGAGTGAAAACAAATCGCAGCCAGTTTGCTGGTCACACGTTCCAACTGGGATTTTGCCATCTGTCATTGTGTTTGCGGAGCTATTTAGATTTCCAGTTCATACCAAACAAATTCCACCTCCAGGACCGGGAGGACTTCAAAAGGCGGCCGGAGAGATCATGTAGATGGGGAAACGTGCCCCGGAGTCGGGGGGGGGGAGAGCCTGCATCTGTTCATGGCTTTAAATATTGGTGGGCATAATTGCATGGAAGGCTCCTACGGCGGGGTCGGGGCCACGTTACCAGATACAAGGGGGCAATAAAAGTAAAAAAGCCCTGGCCCCATCGTTTCCTGGGCTATTAGCAACCTACCCCTTTTTTTTTTTTTTTTTTTAGGTAAGTTAAACTGCCTCAGCCAGATCACAGCTTTATACACGGTATAAAATCCTAAGAAAAACAGACTGATCTTAAACACCATTAGTTAAAGGTATTTTTAGTGAATTACGCCCAAAAACGGAGAGTCTCAAAACATTTTACAGACATCTAAATTCTCTAAGGGTTTTAGTGTGAAAGAGATTAAGAAGCTGATTTTTTTTTTTCCTCTTTCCTAGAGCTCTCCCAACAGTACTTCATTTTCTAGACAGTGCCTGTGGACCCTGGGCAGAGGAGAATTGAGGGTTTTTTTGACAAAAAGCAAACAGGCTGATTTGACACCTATTTTTTCTCACCAGCCCTCACTGAGGAGGGAACTTCAGCCCTTGGTTGTTCCTCCTCCTCCCCCCCAAAAGCAAATCTTTGTGCGAAGCTGCCAACTCTCATTCTTTTGGAATGAGACACTCTCATTTATTGTCTCAATTTCAATCTGCCCGAGGCCGAAAATAAAGACAGTCACCATTGATTTCAGGCGGATATTTAGAAACACATTCCGATTCTTTCTAAGCCAATTAGATGATCATAAATTGGCAACTCAGTAAATTTCCTGCTGGGGATTAGGTTGTTGCACCGAAACCTCCTACTCCCTTCACCCAAACTGTCACAGTTTTTGACAAAAAAGGGTGTCAAGGGGGGTGGCGCTGAGTGGGAAATGGAATAAGGAAAGCTCCCTGCCCTTAGGGCAAACCCTCCAAAACTCTCCAAAAGGTCCCACCGAGTGATGGGAACGACCTCCCAAAAAATATAAGATGTTCCTCGTTATATTTTGGACCTACTTCCCCTGCAAAGAGCCTGGCCTCGAAACCCCTCAGGAAGCAAAACGCAGAGGAAAATCATAAATTCAGATACACCAGAGACAGAACTTCTGACCGTTTAAATACTTTGAAGTGTACACAAACAAGTGGCAGGCAGATGCTTGGCTTCTTCACTTGCCAGCTAGCTCACAGCAGATGGGTTTGAAGGAGGATTCCAAAACCTCTGCACATAAGGACAGAGATCCCCAGAGGTGCTAATAATACTAATTTTCCTCCATAAGATGCTGTGCTTCAGCTACAACTACTGCTTCCAAGGCTGTTTGATCAATAACTTCACATCTGAGAAACATTTAAAGTCTAGGATGCAAAGTAGCTGCTGCTGGGGCAACTGGCTGATAGTTAAAATGCAGCACAAATAAACGCCCTGGTAGAACAGGACTGAAGAAGAGATCTGTGTTACAAGACCAAGGAGACTTTGAAATAGCAAACAGAGCTAGCTATTTCAAATAGCAATCATCACAGAGTTGGAAAAGACAAGAAATGGAAAAGAAAAAAAATAAATAAATAAATACAAGACATGGCCCCATCCAACACACACTGTATTTCTTCCATCTATTAGAAAGGGTGCAAAGGTTTGCAAGGAGGGATGCCCGGATCTGTACACAAATGATAAAGCCCATTTCTCTTTATACAGTGCTGCTGCTGAGAGGGAAGGGCTAAAAAATTATTATAGAGCACGTTCAGCATTTATAGCCAACGGCACAGTTGTGTTGTAAGTGAAGAAAAAAGAGAGGTTTAACAAACAGTCAGACTTACCTTTCTCTTGGCTATTTATGGGTTAAATTCTAACAGCACTTTGAAAATCTTCAGGTGAGTGAGTGTAAAGTTGGAGAAGACCTCAGCAATATCCCACCAATTCTGCCCCCCAGGAGGATTTACAGCCAGCAATACCCCACTGCTTCCACGGACACTCGGTAACACCAGGGACATCAAGCCCGTCAGCCCCACTCTGGTTCTGGACGTCCAGCTGGGCACGTAAATCTGGAGATAAATCATAAAAACTCCTATGGGTACCTTAAACATATCACACACAAAACCAACAAAAATAAAAGAGATATTTCATTTGTTATTCGAGCACTACAAGCATTTTTCTTTGCTGGTTTAATCATGTTTACTACAGTAATGCCTAAACAGCCAACCATCTATAAACTCATTCGATTATATTCAGGCATAGATTGTCCCTGCTTATTTCCTTAGCAGATGCTGCTCATGATTTTCCTGCTCATATTTGATGATTTCTTCAAATAACAGTTATAACTGAGAAAAGAATTGAGGAAAAACATCCCTGCAACAGATTTTCGTGTTCTGGATTAACTGAAAAGCATAATCTGATATTCAAGTCGTGCTGTCGAGGAGTGATTTGACACATCACTCGCATCTAAGTGTTTTATTTCCTGCCCGGCCGAGTAAGCAAACATTTCTAAGTGGACATAATCACATACGAATGGGACCCACCGCTGCGCGGAGGCTGTCGGGCATAAATTGCATCGCACTGGCTGGTGGCACCGAGGGTTCTCACCCAAGGACATATTTCAAATGCAGTAGGTCTAAACAAATGCAAGATAATTTTCCACCAGCCTTTATGACTGTACATTTGGAAAGTATTAGTGCGCCTGGAAAGAGGGTGCCAGGAGCTCACGATGAGAGCACAAGTGAAGTTATGCATCGGATACGTATCAGCTGTATCTTTTTGGTATTTATTCAAAGGAAACTATACTGATGACAGTAGCAGAGAAGATCTGATTTCACCAGGTGACAAACCCCCTCCCAAAAGGGTTGATGCTGTGATTAGAATAGCCTTTAAAAGAAATTAAAAAAAACAAACCCAAAAAATTAGTTTAAGATTTATGTCACATCTTACCCTGAGCTTTTTCCACCAGTGCATTAATCAAGCTAAAAGCAGGGCAAGAATCATTGTTTGCATAAGCTGAGTCAAATATATTCTAGTAGTTTCTGTTGAAAGCAAGAAAATATTTTGCACGAAACTGAAGCTAAAACATTATAATACATGCAAAAAAAACAAAAAGGCTCCCAATTAGATTCCTTTATCCCTAGCATATGGTCTAGAGGTATATGCTATGTACTAATGTCTTTTCAGTGCTATTTTAAGCTCATATGAGGCTGCAATCTGAGAGGAGTGGTGACAGATACACAGGCACAACTGGGTTACATTCATCATGTATGCGACTTGATAACTCCTAGCAGAAAGGAACTTCACAGAAAGGATAATAAACTTCCCTCTTCAGCTCTAAAGTCTGTATTCCTAACAGTTTCTGGAAAATAAGGGGACAGGAGAAATGCTTAGCGGACAGAGGTCTTCCCAGTGCATAAGTGTGACCAGTTCATTGGCACTTCAGAAACTGGGATGTGACAAACGATGTTATGAGGTGCCTCTTTATCTTTTTACAGACTTTTTTCAGCAATCAGTTTATGTATTCGGGTTTAAATATTCAGCTTTTCCATGCATTAATGTATCTGCTTTGGTCTAAACTTAGTTTAAACTTTAATCAGCGGAGAGAACACGTTCAACACTCAGCATCAGTGTTACTTCTAACTGCTCACAGTGCCAATCTGACAGTACAGTAATATAAATATCTGAGGGATGTATATCCCACTTACACAAAAGTAAACAGGTCACTTTAGAGAAGCAACTTCAAAGCCTTGCAAAAACCTGCCAAGAAATCCGAGTTCCTCTGAAAACGACGGCAAAATTCCCGGTGATTTCAACAGGGGCAGGATTTTCATAGTGATTTTAGCAGATGAGCTCAGAGGCTGAGCTATATATTCTGCTGGCTAATAACCTGCTGGACAGACCTAATTTTGTTATGGCAAATTTATTTTTGATGGAGGGAAGGAGAGGTCAGGTTCTCAGCAACAGCGAGAGGAGGGCTGCAAGCAGGAATGGGCTTGGGCTTTTCTTTATGATGGATGCACAGCAATGTTTTACCTCTCTATATATTATCCTTTTTCCTGATTACCTTAGCAAAGACAGAACTTTCCCCCGCTCCTTTGTGACTTTGTTCAGTAGGGGAAGTCACACCCCATTGCAGGTCTCCCTCTCCTTGGTTAGGAACAGGTTAGAAAGCAAAATAAATAGATCCCGTTTCATCCTTGAACGTTTGGGTTTAAATACCTTTAGACCTCAGAGCACTGGAATGTCACCCAGCTTACAGGAGCTTACAAGAGAGGAGACTATCATCTCCAGCTCGGGGATGATCGAGTAACAGGGGGAGCAGGAGAGGAGAACTCCATTCTTCCTAACCACCGCCACGCTATCGGCTACCTGATTACAGTGATGGATGGGGAAGGGAATACCAACCTTGAATACCAACCTTTCCCTGCTGGCTTCCCAAGGTCTGGAAGCCTTGCAGTCTTTAAAAAACAGGTTCTGTCCCCCCTCCCAAGAGGAGCAGCTGCGCTGGAACACATACCGTCGGGATTTGGGAATCCATAGGCAAGGTGACGGAGGAGAATCTAAGGCAGGATTGCACCCTCCTTCTCCTTGGCTTCAACATCCACGGCAGAGGTACTGTGTTTAAAAGATTAATAACACTCACAGATAAATTTGCATAATATATACAATAAGAATGCATAAATCTCACTTGCTTCTATTAAATAACTCAATAATTACTCTGCCTGACACAGGTTTGGGAACATAGTCCCTGGGGAACAGCTACTACCAGCCGGGATGCCCCTACGCTGCATCCCTAAATCTAAACCTTGTTGAGATTTGTTAGCAAACATAAAAACGAGTCAAAAGGTGAGCCAATACTATATATACAAGTTCAGAGGGTTGGAATTGCTCTTTTATTTGTAAACACAAACTTTATCCGTTACTGGTGCCAGGGAGTCACCTTCTGCGTATCCGTTTCATAAAAACATCCCAACTTTAATTGTGAAATAATCTTTTAAAAGGCAGGGCTGTTACGACTGCTGAGTTATCTCTCTCACTTCAGCTCCTCAGAGGGTACTTTCTGGAACAATTTGCATGGCAGTCAAAGCATGTAAAAATTTATAAATACCAACACAGATGCCAACATGTCGGGAGAAATGTAGTTATACCATTTGAAAGCCAGGGAGAAATTAATGTTGATCCTGATTGGAACAGTCACTCTAGTTGCAGTGTCTAGTAATTTTAAAACAACCAACAACATAAATTTGGTTTGTAGAAAATACTCAATGTCCCAAACTCTGTTTCTTGGCCCCAGAGTGCCAGTTTTACAGGAAGAGAAGAAGGGTTTATTTAAAACAGTTCCAGGATTTAAGGCTGAGCTGACATAACTAATTTTTCCATCCAAACACTGCAGGCTCCCATGGAGGCATCGGTTCCAAACAAGACATCCTGGAAGCAGACATCTCTAAGAGCAGACAGAGCTCTCCCCGGTTTTCCTACGGCTGCAGAAATAACCACACACTGAAAAAAAAAATAAAATAAAAGAGCAGATCCTCTCCCAAAGACTCGATGGTGTGGCTGCCTCCATTCTTGCAGACTGTAAAGACGACACGGAGTAGCTGAGGCTACGGAAGGTTCCTGGTACAGAAACAAAAGGCTGTCTGTGTACGCAGGGTGAAGGCAAGGGAAATGTTCTGTACAGGACTTCACCCCAAAGGTATAAGTAACTTCATAGCTATCAATCTAATTAATTTTCTAACAGAGCACTTTGTGGTGGGCACAGCGATGAATTGATGGAGGGACGAAGTTATGGGGTTTAGGCAAAATTTTGTTAAGAGTCCCTTAGAAAGTACAGCCCAATCCAGCCTAATTGAATCACAGAATGGTTTGGGTTGGAAGGAACCTTAAAGATAATCCAGTCCAATCCCATTGCCCTGGGCAGGGACACCTCCCACCAGATCCCCTGGTTGCTCCAAGTCCCCTGCCCTTGAACCCCTCCAGGGATGGGGCAGCCACAGCTTCTCGGGGCAACCTGGGCCAGGCTCTCACCACCCTC
>JAOTQQ010000079.1:2969691-3001670 GCA_026546715.1 Gallinago undulata | reverse complement strand
CTGAACCCCCCAACTCTCTCAGCCTGTCCTCCCAGCAGAGGGGCTCCAGCCCTCCCAGCATCTCCGTGGCCTCCTCTAGGCTTGAAGAAACAAGCTTCTGTCCCAGTGCTCCGACATTTCTTCACCTAGTGAAGTCAGTGGGAGCTTCACCATTGGTCCTGCAGCCCCAAGGACCTCTCACACCCATGGCAATGCCATTCTGCAAGCAATGCAACACCATATGCTGGGTAAAGTTGGAAGATCGCGCCTCCCACACACATCAAAAACCAAAGTGGAACAATAGTTGGCCTTTTTTCATTAATTCAGTCCTTATTGTCTGCAGAAAGTGGAGGACAGCTGAGGCAGAGGAGTGTCAGGACACATTAGGACTCATTAGGACTGCTTAGACTTCAAGCCCTCAGGACTTTGTTTTGCTGCGTTGGTAGCAAAGGTGAAAACTTAGTTTGTCTTCTAATTACTTATTATCCATCCAGCAGAAATCCTTTGGGTTAAACAGAAAAAAAAAAAAAAAAGTGAAAAAAAAAAAGAGATGCCAAACACAGAAATTTAGGTTTTTTCCTTTATCTATTTCACATTTGCTGTCAACACCGTCCCTCTACAATCTTAAAGACAGCTTTCACACCACGTGCTAAGAGGTGATTCTGATTTATTGGATTAAAGCACAAAAGCATCAAAACCTCTCTGCTTTGAAGAAGGGTTTAGTATATTTTAGAAAACCTGTAAGTTTAGGTGTAAATGCTTTGAAACCATTCTGATGAACAGATTTAGATACCGTATCGTTCTGCAGAGCAGGCTGAGATATGGTATCTATTTTCTCTCTCATGTCTGTGAGAACTGTTAAGAAAGTTAAATTAAAAAACGGCTGATAAACAGCTTAAATTAGATTCACAATCTTAGCCACACTCGGAGCTGAGACCTTTGAAACCTCACAAATGTGAATTGCCTTTATGTCTTGCCCTGGGCTTCGGGCATCTCTGAGTGCCCAAAGTGGACTGTCTGAGGCCAGGCAGGGACCTCAGCCCATGGCATCCTGATCAACGAGCTATCACACCGGCAGGAGAAGACAGTTTGGTTCCTAATGCCATGGTCCCTCTCAAAATATTTCTTAATAAATGTCTTCACAAAAAATAAAATGCAATTTCCATAGTTACTGCCAGCCAACATCTACCAGCGGTTCTGTGCAGTTGCAGTCACTCCTTACAAAGCCATGGTACCAAGGAGTTAGTTCAGCAATTTAGTTTGTCCCAAAACCATAAAAATCTACAGACTCCGTGCTATACAAAGTGAGCAACTGGAATAGTGCATACAAAATAAAACCAGAGATTTCTGATAAATGCATTCCAAAAGCCATTCATAAAGATTATGACTTACACATTTTCATCAATACATAAATTGCTGTGTTTAAATTTAAAAAGCATGTGAAGTAATGGGCTCTATATCTTTCTTTGAAGATATGTCAAAACAGAAATGAACTTCGGTATGCAATATCAAGAGTTTACTATATTGATTTTGGAAGCCAGTCTATATATACTTTTTTACAAACGTCACATATTTCACAAAGCAACTGCTTCATGCTATTTACACTGCATTAGAGACAGACAAATTGGTTTGGACAAAATGTGCCAAAGCTAAAACAAATTTAAGGTCTGCAAAAAAGTTGGGTTAATTTTTACCTCGCGCATTTCTTGCCTGTCTCCGGTTTCCAGGTATTAACTCAGAACACTCAAATACCGTGAAGGTCTGTGTCCCCCTCCCGATCGATGACCAGAAGCAAGAAGGAGCAAATAACTCACAGAGCTCAGACTCGGTCCCAAGACCAAACTTCAGGGAGTATTTGGGTCTACACGCATTTTTGGGTGAAAGCTTTGAAAACATCATGAGAAAACACATCTTACGAAATGCTCAGCCCCTTCTGGCTGCCCTGAGAAGTTTAGTGAGCTTGAAAACGCAGCCAAACTTTGGGGACCTTGTTCATGTCACAGAAGTTAGCAGAAATGATCTGTTGGATGAAGTCCCTCTTTACGATCACGCGGTATTTGCCTTTAAAGAGCATCATCACATCGCTGAGCTCCTCAGTCCCTAAAAAGGAATCAGAAAAATCTCACCACCTCCCTACCTTCACTTTTCCAAATGGCATTTTGTGATAAAACTCTTTTGAGTTCAGCTTTTCCTCAGAAACCCCTCTGGTGCTCGCAGGCTGAAGGCATGTCAGAACCGCGCATC
Organism: Gallinago undulata; assembly: GCA_026546715.1. Lineage (NCBI taxonomy): Eukaryota > Metazoa > Chordata > Aves > Charadriiformes > Scolopacidae > Gallinago > Gallinago undulata. The sequence goes on along the minus strand of JAOTQQ010000079.1, from coordinate 2,999,447 downwards.
GACACAGCTGATGGTTAACTTTTTACAGTTCTTGACTGCTCTCAACCCAGGACATTGTTTATCACCTGCACATGTCCCTGCCCAGGGCACTGGTGGCAATCCAGACCAAGGTGACATCTCCAGCCGACACCGGCTCTCTTGTAAGGTCACTACACAAGGATCTACTGACCATGAGGAGACATTACAAGCAAACTACAGTTTGTAGATCAGGTCAACCCAGCCAGGAAAGTTTCCTTTTTAGCTGAGACCATGTTATCCTCTAGATAAAGTTCTCATCTCAAGAGTTTAAAACCATGGTGCCATATGCTAAACGACACGAATAGCTTGTTCATCTTTATAATTAACTTTAACTCCCTTGAATTGTCTGCTTGCTTGGTTGGCTTTGGCTGCTACACTCCAGCCTTGTGTGATTAGCACTGCACAAACCTATTTTGAAACGTCACCTTCACCAAGGTCATCCACATTCACAATTCATCGGGAAAAAGGCCCATAGTACTGACCCCACTTGTTTCCCCTCCTCACTCTGAATTTTCTCCTTCACTGACACCCTTGGTTTCATCTCCATAAGCCAGTTCATAATCCATTTCAATGGCTCTTCTCGGAAGCTATTTTTAATCTTAAAAAGCCCCATCAGTCTGTTGTGTCACAGGGTGTCTACTGCTCCTTTGAAATAAGGACTGAAATAAGGCAGCACTTCCCCTCTTATCTAGATAGTTGTTGGTATTTTCAAAGACATTTGGGGGTGATTAATTAATTATTTATGTGGTTTTTTTTCCCCGTTCCTCCCTTTCACTCCAGTGAAGCCACATACAAATGCCTAATTTATGCCTTTTTTCTCTCTTTCATCTTCATGGTTTCTCTGAGCCAATCCTGCTGGTGGGAGAGCCCTAGTTCTCCAAATTTCCCCCCCATGACTCTGCCTTCAGCTCCTTCATGGGTCAGCCCCAGTCTTTCCCAAACACCTTGGTATTGTTCATGTTTTTTATCTACTCAGCAACGGGGAGGTCCTCAGGACGGGGTGGGACTGTCTCCACCGCAAGCATCCCTCCCACTCCTCAAAACCAGTGTGACCAAAGCAAGCACATAAAACATGTTGGATTCATATTTCCTCCCTTCTCTTCAGTCCTCTGACAGATTTCACAAAGCCTTTTCACCCAAAACGTTCACCTTCAAGATAGAGTCTTCCATTTTACCGTTCACTGTGAAATAAAGGGCATTTCAGGTTTTCCTCTTCTTTCCTCCATCTTTCCCCCAGGTCCTCGTTCCCCACTGCTGAACTTTCTCCTCTTTTCAGTGGCAGATATGAGAAGAAGGAGAAAAGGAGGTGAAGTAGGGGCAAAATCAAACATTTGGAATATTTTTCCCTTAAAATATCCAAAAATAAAAGCATTCACCCCATTCGGCAAGGACAACAGAAGCAAAAGCAATTGAAAATGTTCAAGAATTGTCACAATTTCCTCATTTTTAACCATCCCTAGAAAATAAACGGGATCTATTCAGCCATGAGTACATTTCACTGAAGTGACACTTAACAATCCAAAAATACGGCATTTAGTTTTGCATTTCTCTGAGCAGTAGATAATTTTATGGGTGGCTGCGGCAGCAGCTGCACTGGTCCACAAAAATTCAGTGTCTGAGAGGAAAAAGGGGGTTAATCGTGCTGGATTCGGGATTTTTTTATTATTTTTTTGAAGTCAGACTTTCATGTTAAAAGATTATGAGAATTAATTTTCACAGACAAATAATATCAATATACTGCTGTTATTTTCCTTTTACCTCTGACACTGAAGATGGATTATATCACCACACGAGTGGAATCTGTCACCCAATGTGGTCCTGAAATTGCTCGGTAGGTGCCGGACGCTGATAGTTTCTGCTGACTCTGCATTTAGAGGTGAAGATCCAAGTTTAATCAGTCTACTGAAAACAATGCCTGGATCCGAGTTCAGCGGCTGTTCTGCCAGGGTTATGAATCATTTTACCTGCTCCATAAAAAGCTTTTACATAATAGTAAATCCTCCTCTTTTGTTTCGGAGACTTTTTATGGGCAAAGGAGAGAAAGATGGGTTAATCTCAAGGCACACACAGCATCTTGCTGGCACAGCAAAGGATGGATTTGCAGGATGACAACACAGTTAATTGGTGCTCTGTAGGGGAAAGTATGTATTTTCCCCAAAATCCAGCATGGAACATATCCCTGTTGGCCAACAGACCTAAGAAGACATAGTCATTGGTATCGGGATTAATCAGTGCTGGCAGACCCAGAAGTCACATTTCCTTCCCAGGATGGGACTGGAGTCCAGGCTCCTGTGAGGACTTTTTGGCTATGAATTAGAAAAAAAAATAATATATTGACATGGGGCATGAGGGTGGAGGAAGGAGTAGGGTCACAATGACTGAGTGTACACAAGAAGTATCCAACTGTTTATCCAAGCTGGAGCCACTCTACCAAGGGAAACAAGAAAACCCCAAGCTGGAATAGCCGGACCACTGGTGGTCACCAGCTCCATGAAGGACTGAGCTTCTGCTGTCTTATTTAAAGTATATGGGGGAAAAAAGTGTTTCCTACACATCCTAAGAACGCAGCCAGATGCACCTTTCTGGTTTTCTGATCCCATCCCCAAGTGTATGTTGTGGGTTTTCTGGCACCATTCCCTCGTGCACCGGCAATGTGAAGGCAAAAAGTACACCACCAAATTAAAACAGTTATTTTCATCCTACAGGGATTTCTAACCTGGGGCCTGATTTGTGGTGGTTATATGGCTAAAATTTAAAAATGGGCCATGATGGGGCCTCTCCATCTCACTTCTGGCATATTGAAGTGAGATGGAGAGGGGCAGCAGCGTTGTGCCTGTTTGCAACCATCTGCAAAGGAGCAACTCCACAACACCTCCATCGGCCCGAAGAACATGGTTCATCTCAAGGTCTTTCACAGGGAAAAAAAAAAAAAAAAAAAAGATCTGCATATGTAAGTAAAACAAAACCCTAGGTAAAGAAGTAAGTGTTTTCCTTCCCAGCTTATTGAATTGTATGTGGCACAAAGCAGCAAGGTTAAACAGAACCTGTAGCCTGTGACTTCCTTGCGTGCTAAAAAAATAACCCCCTTTAAATTTGGAAAACCTTCTATCATTTAATAGCCTGACAGACCAGCCACAAAGTCTTTCTTTTAAGCTTGATCTCTTACATATGATATTTTATTTAACTGAGATAATAGTAAATATTTGATGTCACAAAATGTGTTCTGGACCTAATAGATCTTTAAAGTCTCTCCCTTTTCTGACCAATACAAGTATCCCAATGCACTGGCCAAGCTCAAAGACAGTCTAAACAATTTCCTGGCTTTACTGCACATTAAGAGAGACGCCAGCCCTGTTCTTTTTTACTCTATTTCACAGTTCCAACTGTGAAATCATTAAATTTCCAGTCATGTATGGTAGCTAGGATGTAAACAGTAAAATGTTCATAGTATGGAGACATCTATATCATTATTTTTTCTGCCTTATTGTCTAAATAATTTGCTAAACCGAGCACTACATTCAATTTCCAGTAGAAAATGGCAGGATTATGCATTATTTTTCAGTAAGAGTATATCTTTATGCTATATTTAAGGAAAGATGGCTGCATGAAGATTATTTCCTGGAAATCAATATTCCACTGGGGAGAGCTGATGGTCTCGGATACATGGGAGAATCATTGACTCCAGCTGCGTATGACATAGAAAATGGGCTACACGGAGGCTGTCGGGGCTAAAAATAAAACTATAGGCATATGGATTTTTATATGCATTATGCAGTTCACAATTGCAATGCATTGCATGAGACGGTACCAGAAAATTAATGTTCTATATATTACTTAAATGACTCAAAAATCTATTCCGTGTATACTATCTCTCAACCCATTGTATTTCCGTAAAACATTGGTGATTTTTGACAATATTATTTACCTGAGATGGGAGCCTAAATTAGAGCAGTAGGTGTAAGCTAATTGTCAGGTTACTCTTCTCCTCACCGCTTGCATCAGACGCTGAACCGGAGTCGATGCGACGGTGACCGGGTCCCAGAGCCAGGAATAAGATGGAACGGCCCAAGGCCAACTCGTAAATTACACGCTAATTTTTTTCTCTTTTTTAATTACAAATGCTTCTGTATTGGGAAAGTGGGACGCGGCATGTGTAATTAACTCGTTTGGGCAAGTTACAGGCCTTTGCTGGAAAAACTCCACCTACTTTATCTGATGCTCACACACCCTGGTGTGCCTTCAACACCGCATGGGATGCGTGGGATTTCTCTTATGGCAGATTCCCAATTTTACATAAGGTAAACAAAACAGCTACATTCAGCAACACTTTGGCTCCCCTTTAAAATGGCTTTACGACCCAGGAGTGGAAGAAAAAAAAAAAAGAAAAAAAAATCAAGCTGTGCCCTACGAGCCGGAGAAAGAGAAATGAAATCACTTCTTTTGAATGAGAAGGGCTCTCGGGGGAGAGGGGGGATGAGGGCAACACCTAAGAAGAGGAGCAACTTCCAAGAAAGAGATAATTTTTTTTTTTTTATGCTGTTTAAAAAGAACAACAAAACCAACCAGCCAAATGCAAACTTCTCCTGCCTCACATGCAGCACCGGGGAAACCGGCCTGAAGCCACAACTGGTGTCGTACGAGTGGAAACCACGCTCGTTCCTCGCTCTCCAGCCGAGCAGGAAATTACCTGGGAACCTCACCCGGGAATTTGAAAGTTTGTAAGATGCTTTAAAACTGCAATTAAGCATTTTGAACATCCACTGCTGGCAAAGACCCTCTCCACGGCTTTCCTCCCTTCGCACGGGGGGCCACGGGAATAGCGATCCGCAAAGGCAGAACTCCAGAAATCCCGGGCACGCAGCTCATTTAATAACTTGCCTCCAACGAGAAGCGGAGCGAGGACAGCAAAAGTAATAACGAAATTCCAGTGAGGATCTGGGCTGCTGAAGGGCTGAAAATTAGGGCCTTTGCAGGGATACTCCCTATGCAAAGCCAGGCTCGTTTTAATTAGCTAGGTGTTAAGGCACCCGCGTAGGAAACACAATCACATCTCTTGACTATTCTCAAAAGCCAAAATGTGGGTTGTTGGTTGTTTTTGTTTTTTTTTTTTCCCCTTTCCTTCCCCACCTCTCCCAGTTTAATGAGTTAAAACCAGGTGAAGCGGCTCCTTCCTTATTAAACCAGCTAAGAGCAGATGGCTTGACACCTGGCTGGAGCTGGGTTTGGTGACCTTTTGAGTGACAGGGGGTTGATAAATTTAAAGGAGAGAGTCCTCAGGGGGGGGATGCAGTGGGACACAAAGGATTTTATGCAGCAGTTGGAGAGGGTTTGGTGGGAAAGGCACGTCGTTTCTTGCAAACGGGAGCCGACTTGCTCGGCTAAATCTCTGGGAGCCGGCGTGTGCTCGCTTGTGCTCTTTTATCTAATCTTTACAGAAACATTAATAGGAACTACGCGGAATCTATAAATGACAAACGGATTAGGAAACGTCCACGGCCGATTCCTATTCGCTTCTCGCCCAGAACTGATCCCCCTGGTTCTGCTTCCATGTTGTTCTGCCACCGCTTTGGCACTCTAACATTTGTCTTTGGCACTTCAGATATTTCTGACTGCTTTCTCAGCCTCTAGCGCTGGAAGGATTTTACCTAAAGAGTGGATAGGAATTCATCTTTTTTTTTTTTCCTTTCCTTTTTTAACTTTCCATAGTCTTGGCAGCAAACTGTGTCATGATGATGTTGGCAACAACATATTTGTGGCAGAAGGAAGAAAGAGAATCATAAAATATATGAAAGAAAAAGTTGACATTTTAATGAAATACCTTGTAACTTCTTGGAAAAAGTTATTAAAATACATTCAGTTTCTAGCTGTTTGTACAGATAGGAGGAGCAGGCTACTTTCTCCTGAAGTCTCTAATAAAAATTGCTTGTTAACTAAAAGCAAAAGTGGCTAGAAAACATTTTTCAAATTCACTGCTGGAGGGAATTTTAGGTTTGGGACATTCTGGGCTTTTCTGAGGCTTGCTAGCACACGCGTGAGCCCTGGGAGCGCAGCGTGACTCGTTGGCCAGAAGAGTGAGCAAAGTGATGGAGCCTCCAATGGTCCTTCCAAATGGCTACCAAAGCTGGCATTTATCTTTCACAGCTGTAGATAAATGAATTAGTTTCTCTTACATGTTACTCTCTCACTGCCCAGTATTCCCAGCCCCCGGGAAGGTTTTGTCCACCCGTGAACAAGGAATGATGGTTGCAGCTCTGTAGACACCCTCAACGCAGTTACAGCCGTGGAGGCTGTAGCAAAGGTCAGTGAGGAATCCACTTTTCAGCTAATTAGCGCCGAAGAAGAAAGAAATGAAAGGCACTCTTCCTGTTGTAGGCTGCCATTGCATCCAACCTCTGTAATTACAGGTCTCATTTTAATATGACATAAATCTGAGGAAAAGCCTCTTACTGCAAAGCACAATAAAGCCAGTACCACAGCAGCGAGGGTAAGACATCAGCCACGCCTGGGTGTTCGTCACAGAGGGAGAAAGGAGAGAGGGAAAACATCCCCAGCCAGCCATGGATTTATGAGGATTTACCAGGGTGACAACACCAGGTGCCCTGACAATAATGGCATAAGAAAAAATGAAGGGAAAATTCCCACCACCCAACTGCCCGACGCATCGGAGAGTCACCAATTAACATTTCCCCACCAAAAAAAAAATAAAATAATGTGCAAAGCGGGAACTTAGGGCAGGAATTTCAGACCTCTCTCTATGATAAAGCCATTTCCAGACCCAAATAGACCTGCTTGGTTCTGTGTCTCCTGTTTCACCCTTTCAAAATGTAAACTTGAACTGCAGGAAAATTATACTTCCAGTTGGTTTCACCACAACTGTAGGAAGGACAGGGGTTGCATTTCTAGAAGGATCCTGACATTTCAATTTAGTTCCAAACCAGATAAACCATTTAACCAGACTCCATGATGAAAATAGAACCTTTTTTTAGGGAGACACGGTTTGCTATCATAATGCAAAAAAAAAGAGTTTCAAATGGAAGAGTCATTCCGTGAGCAGAACAGCAGGCACCACTGCAAAACTTTTTGTAGAAATACAGTGCTTTATCACAGCTTAAATGTTGCTTCTCCTCTTCTCCAGAATTAGCCTTCAGCCTCTTCTCAAGCGAAATATCATGGAATGATAGACTCATTTAGGTTGGAAAAGACCTTATGGATCATCAAATCCAACTGTAATCCTTACACTGACAAAAACTACTGCTATCCCATGTCCCTTAGCACCACATCTGCCCAGCAGCTTGTTCCAACGCTTGACAACCCTTTTGGTGAAGAAATTTTTCCTAATATCCATCCTAAACCTCCCCTAGTGCAACCGGGGACCATTTATCCTTCCCTTGCACCAGCATTTGCATTTGTATAACACGGATTAGGGAGTTGATCCATGATAAATGCAAAACCCACCAAAAAAACAGAGAGAAACACCAATAAAAGATGAGTTGGCAGCAGGATGAGCTGCCTGGGAGCATCCCACTGCAGACACCCCGAGCAGCTCCTGGGCAGGCACGTGAACCCCAAACCACAGCAACTCCCACCGCCACGTAACGCCGCCCTCATTATTTTTAATGAGCTTTAGTTTCAGCTCTGCCCGAGAACGCGCAATCTTAGCTGTGTCACCCAATAACCAGGTTTGCTGGGTCTCCCCATCGTTTTAGGGCACGTTAAAGCCCAGGCAGGTTAATTAGCCGTGACTCAGCGCTGCTGGTGGGACTCCACCCTGAGCGCTCCAGGGTGAGAGTGGGACACCAAGCTCAACTCCTCACCGGCTGGTCAGAGCAGGGAGAAAAAGCTGCTCTCATTTGGGGTGTTATTTTTAAAACTCAGTCTTTCTGGTTAATTAAAGAAGGGGCTATCAAATTCTGTAGAAAGCAGCCTTCCCCCTTCATACAAAGTCTAGATATAAAATTCTCCAGCGATTGTCCCTCATCATGCGTTCGTCCAGTGGTGAGCAGAGAAGGTCCCCAGCCTCTCCGGGGACACCACGACACCCATAACTCCATACATACATCAGCTTCTGCCACAGGACTCTGATGCACAAGGATTTGTTATTATTATTATTGTTATTATTATTATTATTAGATAGTCATTCAAAAAAATTATCATTAAAGATTTCAAAGACAATACTTCTACAATCAGTGCAACTGAGCATACCAGACGTATAGATACGATACACTGGAATAATATAAATATACACTGCACACTGGAATACCAGAGTGTACACCGAGCACGGATATACTTACGGGATTCTGTTGATAGTGTTCCTGATTTACGTCGCAAAACCGCAACAGAAATAGCACATAAAAAGTAGAAGACAACTCTGATCAATTAGCGGCCCTGAAGAATACAGACTGTTTTGGCAGATCATTTGAAAATTTCACAGCTTGGAAAAAAGCCTTGGTAACAAAATAAATTTTCTTTTATTGGCAACTACTTATAAAGATTTTAAACACTGGACTGGATGGCAGTGAATTTAAATGCATATTGACAATTAAAACTCAGGATCGCAACCACTGTGTAATAGTGCCAATTTGGGAACGCTTATGTTATTTATGTTCTGTTTAAGAACTTTGTTATTAATTATCATACAAACTCCAGTTAATAATCAATTCATGCCACAATTATCGTATCAGTCATATGGTCTAATTAAGAACTGGTGAGTGATTGGAATTCCAATACAGTAATACAGGCACAAGCTGCAATCCTAAACAAATACAACTGTGAAGTTACTGAACAAAAGATTATCTAAGCTCTAATATCTACTGGCAAAACTCTTTCTCTCTGGATCATTAGCTTCCAGTCCTATTATTACATACAAATGACCAATTTCTGCTAATTCCTAAAGCTAATTCCTGTAAACCATTATTTTGTATACATTGTGTTAAGGCTTTTCACTTGTGTAAATTTGCATAATTATAGCAATTGTCTTCTAAGCTTACTCTACTGAAATCATTCTAAATTGGGATTTAGCCTATTTTTAAAGATTAGTCAACTTCTATAGAAAAACGTATCTGGAATTGCTATTGCCTAGATCTCCTGTAATTCAGCTCGAGTACAAGGAGGCAGTTTGGAAGGGCCAGGAAAGGGCCAGGAGGAATATCAAAATGTACAATGGTCAACAAAAGGTATCGGAGTATGAAATTAGGCATCTCTGGGATACCATTTCTTTTATGGATTTACTATTCTTATGTCTATCTTTACTAAAATACTAGACCAGAAGATGTGTTCCAGCTGTCACCTCTGATGACAAGGTAGGATGCCCTAGTCCTGTTTGGAAATCATTTTGGGTTTTACTCTTTTTCTTCTTCCTCTTGCTCTCCTAAAAGGATGAGGGAGAGGTTGGCCATAGACGTAGAGTTCTCCATAAGGAGATGGTAGCTCTTCATCAAACTGAAGATGGTGGCTCTCACTTTCAGAGCTCTGGAGTGATCAAACCCAGGATCACGGTCTCTCCCTGTAACTCCACTGGGAAGGATCCCTGGAGCCTCTGCCCCCACCTTCTGCCTCGGCAGGGTCAGCTCTGGGCCCTTCAGTTTTAGGCTGTTCCTTAAAACATGTCCCTCCTGAAGAGCAGCTCCAGCAAAGAGACGTCCCCAGCCTCCACCGCAGAGAACAGCAAACTCATCCCGCTCTCCTGCCATGGCCTTATCTTCTTTTAATGCTCCTGTTATGCCTTGATCATCTATCAGTCTAACTGCTTCTCTGGCAACCTTCCTGCCTCTGATGTGTTCAAAAAAGTTTTTGTTATTAGCTCTTCCACGTTCAGTAAGTGCTCAAAATCTGTTTGGCTTTAAATTGAGAGCTGACTCTTTCTCCTTTAAAAAAAAAAAAAATAATCCTAATAGCTCCTTTGTATGTTGATTTATATTTTACTTTTGGCCGATCTTCCTAAAATTATTATGTTGTGCATATTTGTGTCGAGAAGTAAAATAAGTTGTTGCCTTTAAAGAGTCTAAGCCGCCTACAAACATATTTCCCTCTTAGCTGCTCCTTTAATTTCCTTTTAATTATCATCCTTGTTATTAAGCAGTTCCTCCGTAGGTGCCTTGATTTTTATTTTTTTTCCCCCTCCTACAAGGATGTTCGATGTTATGACTGTTCCGGACATACAGATTGAAGCAGGTGAAGAACTGCAGTGCTCAGAAATAACTGAAGAATTATTCTTCCTGGTGCCAATTGTTTTAATGTCAAAAAGAGTTTCTGGGAGGGGAGACCTGGCTGTGGCACCAACACTCTGAACAGGTATAAACCAACTTACTGTGCTTTTTATTAATCCTGGGGCTGGTCGATCACCAGGGCCATGTATTCTCCCATTGCTGGGGAACTTGTGTCCTGAATTATGGGACATAATTTCTTTCTGCGACACCTGAGCTTTCCAATTTCTGTCATTCCTATAAAAGCCCTCCCATATCTGGCTTGGATCCCGTTGTCTACATCCCAAAATTTGGCACAAGCACTTCATGTCCTTTACAATTTCCTACCTGAGCTTCATCTAACTTCTTTTTTTTTTTTCCCAGAATAAAATTTCCATGGCGTGGTCTTTCCAGGACGGTTGATCCTGAACTTTGTCCACGTCTCCCAGCTTCCTTTCCCTTTACCCTCTTATCTCTCTAATTACCGGTGCCAGGAGAACAGAGCTCAGCTCTGCTGTAGGTTATCTTTATTTCAAAAGCTTCTCATCCCAGTACCTAACAGACCTTTTTCCCTGCCTTCTGCCTGCCTGGTTGCCCTTTGAAGCATTTCATCTCACTTTCATCTGCTGCCAATACAACTTACTCCTTCCATAGACCTGTGCTCTGAAATATGCTGCCGTACACAATACCGATGAGATAGGATGCCACTTATTAAAACTCCAGCTATCAAAAGGCAATCAGCAGCACTCAATCACACAAGGCAGAGTCCCCCAAGTTTTATGCAAATGAGACATTAAGAAGTCGTTCCTTTGAGAAAAAGGATAAACTACAGTTCGGGGTATGATCTGTTCTGTGTGGTACGCGCTTAAAGAAAAAAGTAAAATAAGGGGAAAAGCAAACATAGATTGATATATTGTAAGTATGAAAACCCATCTTGTTGTCGAAGAATTTCATCACATAAATAGCCATTTTCTTCATAAACACCAGTAGCAATAAGTGTCATTTTCCCTTCACAAGCTCTAACAAATTGGAGCATTAAACTCCGTTGTATTCGCGTCCTACGTTTTCTTCTTCCTGATTTCTTCTTTTCAAATGAAATGAAAAATGATTATTGCCCATTTGAGTTACCTGCTTCTCACCACAACATCTGCCACATGTTGGAAATAGGCTAAAACAATTGGGCTATACCCATAAGCACTTTTATTTTATCTTATTTCGGGAGGGGAAGGAAAAAAGGGGATTTAACTTCTTGCTAGCTGCCCGTCTCTAGAGTGAGTCAATAAAAATAACGACTTCTCACAGTACAGATAAGCCCTGTATCGCATTGCTACATGTTCTCACCATGTATCTATCGCAGCATCGTTTCAAGGAACTTTATAAGATTTAAATGTAGTACTTCCAACAACCATAATTTCAGTTATCTAGGACTCAGAGGTTAAAAAAATAAATAAATAAAATAATATAATGCTTTTTGCATACAAAACAGTCCTTAATACTTTTTTTCAAAACAAAACAAATCATCAGATAACTCTGTTTCCTTCAGATGTTGCAGATGAAGGCAGCTTGTCACACTGCCAGGGTGGGTGGGAGTATCGCCTCCCCAAACCTCTGTGCACCCAGAAGAAAGGAATTAGCCCCCTTCAGTCCTTTTAAAACAACTTTGCTCTATTGATGTCGTACCAAGTTGACTGATCAGAGGATCTGTCCCCTTTTCTTCTATCCCTGCAGGGCCACAGGATATCAGACTTTAAAAGCCACGATACTTGTCATTCTTCCAGGATTTTTGCTTCTCTCCAGCTTCAGGCGGTGGCAATTTGTGGAGGTGAGGGAGGGGAAAAAAAACCACCCAACTCTAATGGATTTCTGCAGTGGGTTAATTTTTTTAAATAAGTATCTTTTGAAAGTAAGTGGCTGGGAGAGATCGATAATGGGCAGAGGACAAGGAAGTGCTCCAAGGTACATGACAGGCACATATCCCACACAGCCCTAAAGTTTGCCATCATTTCCAGATGAAAAAAAAAATAAAAAAAGTGAGCCAAATAATTTGTTCTTTTTGAGTTTTTCCACGTGAATGAGCAAAAGCAGATTTTTCTGCTAAATACTCTCTTTGTCAAAAATTCCCATTTCAGCAGAGGTACATCATTTTTAAAATGATACCAAATGAGAAAAAAAAAAAAAGCATCTTATCTCATTCTTATCTCATTTCTTTTTTAGTTTCTTCAGCTCTAAAGACGAGTTCTAGGAATTCGCTCTCTGATTCTACCAGAAGTCTATTCCTCACGATCAGAAAATTATTTCTGAAAGACCATATAATGATGCAAATGAAACAATTTGCAAAAGGTCTGCTCTGACACAGAACGTACACGGCAGTAAAATATACGAGGTACCCTGAATAGTAACGATGCAGTTAGCAAAGCAGTAAGTGTAATTATCATCCTGAATTACTTAAAATACTAATTGCCATAAAATTCCAGTAGCCAATACAAGTATAATGACAATTTTGTTTAGGCACAATACTTTTTTGCCTTTGAATGGAAGATAACAAGTGCAAAATGCAAACTATCCTGGTATGAAGTAACTTCTAATTTAAACATATGTGGGAGTCCAGCTCACGTTGCTTCTAGACTTAGGAGTACCATTCACTCTCCTATCACTTTTGTAGAAGAAGAGGAAGGCAAATGAATTCAGAATTCATTTGTATAGATTTTGTCAGATCCCTACTTTGACATTTATTTGTATACAATATCTTAGAACAGCTAAAATCATTTCCAGGACAAGCAATTAAATAGAAAAACTAAAAGTCTAATGCTTCTCCATCTTAGCATTTCCTTCATATACACAATTACCAGATTTTAAATCACAGAATCATAGAATCGTCTAGGTTGGAAGGGACCTTTCAGATCATCAAGTCCAAACATTAACCCAACACTTCCAAAACCACCACTAACCAGTGTCCCTCAGCAACACGTCTGCCCGGCTTTTAAATACCTCCAGGGACGGCAGCTCCACCTCTGCCCTTAAATAGAGAAAATAAGTAAAGCTGAGCGATGCCACTTTTAAATTGAGTCTTAAACTCATGGTTTCATAGAAGGTGCATATTAAAGAACAATTTAAGGATTCATGAAGACTTCAGTTTTTCAGACAGAGCTTCAAGACCCCAAAGCCAAAATAAGTAAAATAGTAAGATGTAAGGACTCTGTGCATCTTCTCTCAAATGATGCGTTGCAAGGGATTGTTAAGGAAATGCTTGTTAAGAAAAATCTTCATGAAGATTTCAGTTTCATTTACAGTCCCTTGCTTTTCTGTTGCAAAGATTTTTCTTCAGTCTCGGGGCTCAAAGATCTCAACAATCTCAATGCCCTGGAAAAGAGTCCATTTTGTTTCCTCAGGAAAATGCAATTCCACAATTTCCAGACAGATACCAAATACAGAAATGATGTGATGGATCAGAGGTTTTAAAGAAAAGCTGATCTGACAGTAAAATTGAATGGACCAGTACCACTCTGAAGGGTAAAACTTCCTAGATCCTGGATGTGTCCTGCTCTAAGACCTTCATGCTTTTAATAGAGTACTCCACGTTTTACTTGAAAATCCTATTTTTCTTTATTTTAAGTCTAGAATATGCAGTATGAAATGACTAGCTGCTAGGATTTAACAAAGCCAATTGAATCACATGCCAGAATTGCATTTGATATTAACAACCTTTTGATTATAAGGAGATGGTTTAAAAGACATCTCTTTTTTTTCATGTATTTGGGCGACTTGGTATGAAAAGCCCTCACAAAGATTGCAAAGACCTGCTTTAAATGTACTTGTATGGTTTATCATTTGGGACATTCCTAAACAATTTTTTTCCCCTAGTGATTATTTATGCTTTGTCATATAACACCACATGCACCTATGGTCTCTTTCTTGTTTGGGAAAACAGGACTAGTGTTAGTACTAACACTCAACACGTGCCTTTGTTGTCTGCATAAAAACACAAAATCATTTAAAAAAAGTTTTTTCAAGCTATTGGCTAAAATCTCCCCCAAAGGGTGATATTTTAGCAATACATGTAACTTTTTTTCAACTGAAAAAAAATCATATTCAGCATTGTTTTCGGGTATTAAAAAGTTATCAGCGGCCACGCAACATGCATCTGAAAGCTATAGACCCCTACAAAAATAGATCATAAAAGGAGAAAAAGCTGAACACTGGAGTAATTCAGGTGAGAAGGGATCCCAGGAGGTCTCTGGACCTCCTGCCCCAGCAGGGCAGCTCTGGAACCCGCCCCAGTTGCTCAGGGCTTGGTCCTCTCAAGTCCTGAAAACCTTCCAAGGATGGAGATGACACAACCTGGAGGCACAACTCCACCGCAGCCTGGACCTCTCTTACTTCCAATTCAATTATGTTGCCCCTTTTGCTCCACAGCGTTGAGTGAAGGGGGATCTCTGTGTCCCTCGACCTCCTGGCCGTGTCCCTGCTCTGCCAGGCCAGGAAGCTGCTGGCTCCTGAAGCCACCAAACCCCAACCTCACAGGGCTTGGTGGCTGCCACGTAGGGCTTGTGGTACAGGCAGGGATGCTCTGCAACCACTGATTATGCTCCTCATCGAGCTATTCATTTGCTCGCCAGGGCAGTAGAGTTTTAGTTATTATTAAATGAAGCTGCATTTTTAATTTACATATAGATTCAGAAGTCCTGCTAGTATATTTAGGATGACAAATAATGGCACTATATAATGATAAGAGAAAAAGGAGCTACACTGCAACTGTGTGATTAAGGGCAACGCTGACGAGAGCAATTGCTGACTCGTAGCTGACATCTTCAAAACAGCCATCCGCAGAAAGTAATGATCTAGCTAACATCAATAATTAACGGATAATAGAAAAATGTTAAAATGGCATGATAAAGCAGGATTTGATCCGCAGCATTCGTGTTTCAGATTCCAAATGCAAGGAAGAGAAACGGCAGTACGCTGCATCCTATGGCCGGCCTTTTACTGTAGAATAAATATCATGGCCCCTAATTATTACTTGTTGTACACCTCTACGGTTATAACAGCTACAACAGTCGCACTTCCACGTGATTTCTCTGAGTTGAGGAGAAAATATTGCTGCAATACTAATTACTTGCAAATGGTACCGTACAAAGTGTACTGAGATAAGACTTTACCTTCTAAAGAGAAGTCGTATATAACGCCGCTGCTGGCTGCCCCAGGGCCAAGGGGTGGTACTTGTCAGGAGAACCATGCACAGACTCTATAAAACCCTTTGTTGTCCACCCTTCTGCCACCTAAAGAAACCACAAATTGTATCTGAGTTCATACCGAGTGACAATTTAAACAGTAATCCTTCATACAGCACCCACCGAGGCTGGAACAGATTTTAAACCATCAGGCTGATCTCACTTTAGGAAAGTTCGGCCCCTCCCACCTCCAAGTGAAATGTGAGGTGAAACATCGCAGAATCTGAGAAGGGGAAGGCTTTGAGATGGGGAATGGCAAGTCTGAAATTTCTAAAACGCTTCAGCACAAGCTTGCATTAGCGGGGCCTTTTTTGGGGACATGAGAGAATCGCCCCTTTGTCACGCGGCTGGAACTTTCTAGATACTCTCCTCCAGAACAACTGGCCTGAAACGTCTCTGGTGTGAAACACTGGGTTATTAGCTTGAACTGCTGACCTGCTCGTAGGTCACCCAGTAGCCCCCCATGGAAGAGACATTGGTGTGAGGAATGTGCACAGAGGCCTTTCCAGCCTCAGCTTTCCAACCCCAGGTACCTCAAACCAGGCCCACTCACATAACGAACCCTCTCATCTGTCTATGCAAAGATTACTCTCAGGGCCCACAGCCATTCAAACCAAAAAAAAAGGATGTTTTAAGAGCATTAAATATGGTAGGAAGCAGTCCCGCAGTGACGGGCCTTGGAGGTGGTGGTCAGCTCAGCAGCAGAACATCCTTCAAAAGGACATTTTTTAGTCCTAGAAAGCGAATCCCTTCTTGGCACCATAGGCCCTAGGTGTTTTAATTAGCTCTGTTCAATTTAGGTTTTGAACAGCAAAGTAGTAGTTTAGCCCTTACATACACAAACGGAACCACCCCAGAATGCGGGACCACAATTTCTTTGGGATTTCTGCTGTTGTTCTTTCTACTTGTACCCATGTCTCAGCAATATTCAAATTCCCTTGGGAAATGGATGAAATTCATTAAATGTCTTTTATAAATCATGTATTATTTTGCTCCTTGGATGACTGAGTGCGCTAAAGAAGTTAAAAAATAAATGAGTGTACTTTGGCAAGACTGCCTATGGGTATCACCTAGTTCTGAATAATATTTACATGATTTAAGAATAGGCCGTTCATTGAATGAAAAAGGGAGCTTATTGTTGAATTAAAGAGGATGGAAAATAATTAATGCAGACATACTGAAACAAGAAGATGAAGGACTAATCCTGCCATATTTGGAATTATAAAACACTAAATCATTTCATGTAGCTGCCAGACTATCTGATTCAGGAGATGAAGAAAAAAAAAAAAAAGCTGATTTCTTTTTTTCAATCCTATGCTTTTCATTTCAACCTAGATCAGAGGTCTGAACATGTGATACCAGATGATTACAACAGTGGTTATTTTCTAAGTCAAAATTCAGGAAAACTATAAAACTTTTTGTGAGTGCATGGTGCTGCTCTACTCACCACGGCCTCAAATCATAGTTAGGTTCCTACATCTTACCAGGGTTTCTCAGTTGACTATGGGAATGTAGGGAGCATATTTCTTGCTCTTCTTCCAGCGACTCCCAAGTTCCCACCGATCTCTGGACCCTCATGCAGTTCCTGATGACGCTGATATTGCAAGTTCAGGCCTGTAGATGATTATTGCCATTAGAAGAGAGATTTTCCACCAGCTGTACAATGTAATAATATCATGATGATGGGTCTGAATGTGAATCACCTGTTCGATATAATATGGTTTAAAGAAAAAAGAAAATGAAAGCTTAGAAAATTGAAAGAAAATCTTTCGTTTTGCATGGAAAAGGGATTTTTCTGATTGGGCAGGTAACTATAATTTCCAACTTTTTTTATCTTGAAAAAAAAGACAGTTCCAGTGATGACAAAGAAACTATGTTTTGTTCTCAGTCCAAGGAGTCCTCTGCAGACTGCGCTCCTCCCAGGTCACCTCTCAAACCCACACTCGTCAAAGGCTTCTGCAATCTGCTAAAATTGTGCAAGGTGGATGCCTAAATGACACAACAGGTACAGAGCCAGCACTGAAGCCTTGCTTTCCAGAGGACAACAGAGCATTTTGGATGAAGTATCAAAATACCACAATCAAGTGGGATATTACTCACCCAGAAACATCAAATGTAATCTTATTACCCGTGCACGGCGTGTGCCATCTGGCACCGGAGTCAATGCACGCTACAGCTGGGGAACCCTGAGCATGAGCCAATTGTCATCACCTGAGTTGCCAACTTTCAGCGAAAACTAGTCCTACTCATTCCAGCCAGCAGACATATTTGTATACTGTAAGGAAGGGAAAACATAACAAGCAATCTCTGAGGAAAGGCTAAAAGCAGGAAATTAAGAAAACCCCTTTAACTATGCATATGTATAGGAAAGGATGGAACACAAGACTCAGAACAGAAAACTCCTTCATAAGAACCCATATCACAGAATCACAGAATCCTATGGGGTTGGAAGGGACCTCTAGGGATCATCTAGTCCAACCCCCTGCCAGAGCAGGGCCACCCAGAGCAGGTCGCACAGAAACATGTCCAGACAGGTTTGAATATCTCCAGAGAAGGAGACTCCACCACCGCCCTGGGCAGCCTCTTCCAGGGCTCTGCCACTCTCACAGCAAAGAAGTTCCTCCTCATGTTTAGGTGGAACTTCCTATGGTCAAGTTTGTGCTCATTTCCTCTTGTCCTGTCACTGGGCACCACTGAGAAAAGACTGGCCCCATCCTCCTGACACCCACCCGTGAAGTATTTATAGGCATTGATCAGATCCCCCCTCAGCTTTCTCTTCTCCAGACTAAACAGACCCAAGTCCCTCAGCCTTTCCTCATAAAAAGAGATGCTCCAGACCCCTCATCATCTTTGTAGCCCTCTGCTGTACCGTCTCCAGCAGTTCCTTGTCCTTCTGGAACTGGGGAGCCCAGAACTGGACCCAGTGCTCCAGATGTGGCCTATGTGGCCTCCCCAGGGCAGAGCAGAGGGGCAGGATGACCTCCCTTGACCTGCTGGCCACATTCTCCTTAATGCACCCCAGGACGCCATTGGCCTTCTTGGTCACAAGGGCACATTGCTGGCTCATTGGTGTCCTATGGTCCACCAGGACTTACTCCTCAGAGCTGTTCTCCAGCAGATCAGCCCCCAGTCTGCCCTGGTGCAGGGGGTTATTCCTCCCCAGGTGCAGCACCCTATGCTTACCCTTTGCACATGATGTAAAGGATAAATAC
Organism: Gallinago undulata; assembly: GCA_026546715.1. Classification (NCBI taxonomy): domain Eukaryota; kingdom Metazoa; phylum Chordata; class Aves; order Charadriiformes; family Scolopacidae; genus Gallinago; species Gallinago undulata. Next base: position 2,980,808 of record JAOTQQ010000079.1, on the reverse strand, counting down.
ATTTCTTGCGTTGGGAATAAGAAAAATGTACCAGGGAACTATAACCCACAGAAAGCCTCACCATACAATAACTCAGGTGTTGCAGCTGCAGCTTGCCTTAAAAAAAAAAAAAAAAAAAAGAAAAGTCAAGTACTCACTAAAGGGGAGAAAGGTTTCAGATTCTCATCCGATAGCTGTTAGATATGTGAGCTGCTTTGTCAGGTTTATGTTGTAACCGAAAAGATAAGCACCTGTTGCCTGCGGAAATACAACCCATTTCTTAACGCAAGGACATTCCTCGCTCACTGAAATAATCAGCAAAGAAGAAAAAGGTAAATGAAAAATGAAAAACGATCACGCTAGCCAGGGGCTTGTTGACTGGCTGGTAAAAAAAAAAAAAAAATTGAAAAATACCAGATTGTCTTTTGTGTAAATGAGGAAAGTAAGACAAACACAGAAAATGATCCCACTGTTATATCACAACAATAACCAACAGAAAGATGAAAGGAGATTGCTAAAAGATACATTTTTTAAAATGTTGCTTATGTTTCTGCCCATCTAAAATGATCACTCTTGATTTATTGGCGCAGAATATATTGCTGCAGCAATTGAAGTGATGATAATAGCCCAGGAAAAATGTTGATGCTGTTAAGTTTGATGATTGATCGAAGCTCTACTGAACCAGCGAGGGGATTTATCAACGTGCCTCTGAACTTTGTAAATGATGCTTCTGGAAGTCTGTAAACAAGCTGAACTGGAAGAGAACTGCCAGCGCCGCCCACTGCACAAGGGCTCTTTTAGAGTATCGTTACAATTAGGGATGATTAACTGTAATAATGATCCCTGGGTTGCTACGCTGAGGCCAATGGGGCTGGTCAAACACGGGAGAGCTAAGGCAAAAGCATTAAGATGGGTTCGTGGGGCCAGTCCATCCACAGCAGCCAGCAGGGATGGGTGGACACGAGGAGGTACCCGAGGGGTTTTGAAAAAGTCAATCAGTCACTGCAATATGGCCAGAAACTCCAAATAACCCCATCACCACCACTCCCCCTGTTCCCAGGCTTTCCCGTACCGATCAATCGCCTCTAACATCTTGATTTTTTTCTGGTTACTTATTCTCCCAGCTTGATTAATCTTCTAAAAAACATTTTGGGCCTTTGCATCTCTCCAAGCAAAAATTCTGCAGTCAGCACGGCTACTTGTTTTTTTGCACACTAAACTTTGCATGAAAGGAAACAAAAAATGTCCACAAAAAAATCAGACTGTTTTCTTGGCACTCGTTCATCCACTCCATGGAGCGGGCCCTACGTTTTTACCCAGCATCCATAAAAGTTCACACGATTGTGAAGCCCTTTACTAGAGCCATGGAAATGTAAAAAAAAGAAACAGAGAAAAAACCAGCATGTTTACCAAGAGAAAGGTAAAAAATTGCAGCCATCTGACGAGCCTTGAGGACTTAGAAGCCGAGGCACTTGTCAATCTGCATTTCTGAAATGTTTTGCCTTTTCTTCTCCACTGAAGACTCCACCAAGGCTTTAAAACAGAAACCCTGTGCTGCTGTTAATGGCTGATGACACCACCGAACACCGCTGCAGAGGGAGGGCTATCTCCCAGCCTCCGGAGTCACGTCAGAATGTGTGAATCTCAGCTTTTGTTTTTATTGGTACTGGCAGATAAAAGGATAAAAATAATCATCAGAAGTGCTAGAAAAGACAACAAATAAAAGAATCCCAGAAATGGATTGTGGGTAGGCCTGTCAGATGAATGTTTGAGCTGACAACAGATTTACGGTGCATTTCAACATACAGAGATCCTTCGCATGTTGTCAAACTTTGCAACAATGCAGATTAAAACAAATTAATGAGGCAATTGATTCTGTGCTTCCAACTCCTCTTGAGGTGCTTTGGTTTTGAAGAACTTTTGGAGAGAACTTTTGAAGTTCTCTGTTGAAGCCAGAGGAGCTGGTGGGAGCATTGGGGTGGTCACTGAGTCTCCAGAGAGCTCTACCACTGACTTCTGCAGGTGACTCCACACCACCCAAGGCAGCAACATGGTTGGACACAAACTCATGTCCCAGGAGCAACAAGCAGTAATTGCTCCTTCCTCAGCTAATGAGTGCTGCTGTGAGGTGAGAGCAAAGCTGGTCTAGCAGATTCCTGCTGGTGAAACACAAAGCTCCCCAGTCCTCCTCTTCCCTCCCTTCCCTGCAGCCTCCTAGACTTCTCCCATGAGCCAGGTCAACGCACAAGCCAGCAGAGAACTACATAGGAAATAGTTCTCTGCCAGGTTAAAACCACAAGTGAAGGATCTGACAAGTTCTGGGGCAGGGAGATAAGAGAGGAGAAGGGGAAGAAAACAAGACCTTTTCTTCCTGTGGGGACAAGCTGTAGGATTCACATTTCCTTAGGTTGGGCAGACCACAGGGCTGACCTGACCTGCTAGAACACATCTCATCCAAGACTTGCTTGTTTGTTGCAACTCGAGTGTCTCTAAATAGTGTTCAGTGCACAGGAAAGACACATCATCTGATGGGGAAAAATCCAACTGACCCATCTGTACCTCACCTTATAAGAACGACAATTCTTTCACCTTCTTAAAAGAAGCAATCCTTATACTACCAGTGGTTTTTAAGCAATGACTGTGGTAGCCCAATGGATTCGCAGAATGGATAAGAAAGCCCCAAGATGGATTTCTGGGGGGATGGAGAGGAGAACTGGAGAACATCAGCAAAAGTTATGATGTAAATCAAATAAAATTTGATTTTCATACTAAAGAGCTTCCTTACAGTTTACAAACATTCCTTCATTCACTAAGCTGTGTTTGGACCACCTGAAGTCACCCAGCTTATAGACAAGATAGGTGAAATAGAGCAGTTAAGATACACTGTAAGAACTCAGGAGGGAAATGCAGGGGAGCAACCTCTTCCAGAAGAAAGCAGGATGGGAAACAACCTGTTCTCTGGGTTTTTGGTTTGTTTTTTTTTTTTGCTCCCCAAGTGCACGTTCCTCCACCAGCAAAGGGAAAAGCATTCCAGCTTGCCATAAAGCGTTCTGTCGGGTCACGTTTTGCCACGCTCGAGCACGTTGCATCGGACACGACAGGACAAAGGCCATGACATAACCCAACTCAACAAAGCGCGGCGCTTCAGCCATCAGACACCGGCTTTCCTTCCCCGGCCACTAACGAGTTGTCACTCTGGGTAGGGACACAGCTCACCGACTTTCCCAAGTAGGATTGACGAGAAAAGTGCTGGGAGGTTGCTCGGTGGAGCAGATCTATCAGAAACCCCCCCATACCTGAAGGTCCCCGGTGAGAAGAAGGGCAAACTCACAGGCTGTTGACCCGAAAAAAAAAAAAAAAAAAAACCTCTTTGCAGCCCTAAACTGCTGTGGAGTTACAGCAAGATTTTCCTAGTCCCCGATAGCGATCTTCTGCTTCTATTTTAGCAAAACCAAATGAAAATAAGGATGAATTAATTTGAAAGGAAAAGCAGCCACCATTTACATATTACCTGACATTCAGGAAATGGCTGTTTTTACTGCAGGGAGCTGAAAGCCTGAGGATAAATAAACAAATAGGCACAAGTAAAGAGATGAGATTAAACGCGGAGGTTTTTTCTAGATATACATACAAATTATTTAAAGGAGGCGCCATGGGAGAAGTATGCCTTTGAGTTTGAGTCCGCGGCGCACAATTAACCCAGATGACTGGCACCTCAATTACAGCAGCAGGGTTACCCAGGGTGGGCACGAGGATCCTCACGGCTCCCGTCTCGCTGCATCCTCCCGCCGGCATCTGGGAGGCATCTGCACCTTCTCGCTGTGCCAAAAACGCCTTGGCATTCCTCTGCAAATCAATGGCAAGAAAAGGCTGGAAGAAAGGAGCGGAGGGGGTGGGAGGAACCTGAGGTGAAGAGAAGATGAAAGAAAAATAAGATTGAAGCAGAAAAAAACAAAACAACAACAACAACAAAAACCAACAGGAAAAACACAAGAGGCTTCTCCAGGTGTCTCACACAGCTTCTCCCACTGGCAGAAATCTCTGCTGCCTTCTCCCCAAAGATGTTTTTGTTAGTTTGTTTTAGGGCTTGGGATTTTTGAGGGTTTTCTCTTCTTTTTTGTTTTTGGCCAGAGCTCATAGGGTATAAGGTAGCAGAAAGGAAGATGGCACTTCTTATGATGCCCTTAAAGTTGAGGGGGATCTGTGGGCTCGATTCCAAGGGTGATGGAAATAGGGGTGGCCTAAGCCACTCCCCGGACCTGTCACTTGGCATCGCTTCCCTGCTTCATCCCTACCAAATCCCAGGCTTTTTCTCTTTAGACTGGGGCCCAGCTCCTCAATGCTATTTATGTTCCCTGCAGCCCAACTTTATCTGCCAAGTAACCGAGGTATTTGGTTCTTTTAAACGTGTTACTGGAAAGTGTTGCATTTCTCAATGCACTGAACTCTACTTTTTAGACCTTATGCCTATAAGTGGAAAGCTCTTTATCACCTGGATGTCAAGTGTTAACATCCGTGTTCGTACTTTGTAATGGCCTTGCTGGAGAAGAATTAAAATGTTAACCCTTGATATATACGACAGACAAGCTTCTAAGATTTTCTAAGGATCTGTCCTGATTTCTTTGGGATGTGGAATTTCTATGTGTTTTTTCAGAGGCTGCCCAGGTAGAACTTTAACCAACATTAAGACCTCTCTATATTCTATAAAATAAAACATTATTGACAGAAACAGCAATTTCACTGGGAAAAAGTAACCAAAACCTATTTACTGTTGAATAAAGTAATACATTAAACTCAAATCTTCAGATTTTTTGTATAATTTCAATTTGAAAACGTTAAAAGCCTCAAGTAACTCAAAAGAGCTCTCAGTAACCTACCACGCTTTCCCTCCCTGACAAGTTGGAGGTCGAGTCGAATGGCGCGATTTTCCTCTGCTGAACAAATTCCCCAACTTCAGAAGTTCCAGAGCAAATGTTTAAAACCTGGCACCGACGGCGGCGCTCCAGGTTCTGCCTTCTCCACCTTGCTGCACTGCAGCAAAGCCCACAGACGTGTGACACGCCGTGCCCCGGCGCTCAAGGGGTTAAAGGAACGTGGTTGAACTTGTCAAGATATTTTCACATCGTGCAGGCGAAGTTGTTTGTTCCATTGTAGATGCTGCGGGGGGGGACCAGTCACTTTGAAGGAGAAGGTGGCCAAGCAGCCCCACAGTTCGACAGTGACTGGCACCTTCAGTAAATCCTTTTGTCAAGGCTTTATTTTCACAGCAACATGAAGGAAATCGTGGGATTTCCTTCCACTGAGGCATTTTGTACCTATTGGCGTGCTGAGTCCACAACAAAGTGATCAATTATGGCTTGTTTATGCCACCCAATAACAGCCTGGGCGCCAGCTTTTAGAGCTCCTTTGCTGTGGGTAGTTCCCTAGTGCAGCAGGTCCAGGGGAAAAAAAAAAAATGTTTTTCCATGTGCTTTTCTTCTTCCAGCCCAAGGTAGCATCTTCTGTCACGTAGCTGAATGCACACGATAGGAGCAATTTGTGAAAACAGGGGAGAGGAGCGAAGCTGCAGATATCGTGGGTTTGTGATTCTGGCCAGGTCTTCTACAAAATAACCAGGGGTAACAGGCTGTGGGTTTTAAAGCTCATAAAGAATATTGGGATCTTGGAATGTCAGTCCATAGAGAAAGCAGTATTTTGGTGCCACGGAAATATATCACACGTTTTTCTGGCCAGAGGTTGCACTTTTAGACTGTCCTAGACACCCGTGTACAATCAAAGGCATCTGCAACCAGATATCAAAGCATAAATACAAACCAGATTAGTTTGCAGAGCATTCAGGACTTAACTTTTGTTTCTCAACTGGTATCGGTAAAAAATTTTCATACCACCTTACTTCTAATTTCCTGACTGACAAGTCCTCTGGGAGTTGAGGTACTCTAGAACTGGTGAGAAGTTGATTCCTACATTATGTTGGGTCCAGCTCTCCAGCTTCCCTCTGGTAAGAACCGGTGAAGTCAATGGGAGACAGAAAGTAGATGAACTTTGACAATGAAATAATCAAGTTTTCTACTAATTGGCTTTAGATAGCGGTAGGGTAACTTTTCTAAATCTCCCTCTAGGCAAAGAGGAAAAAGAGGAATATTAGATCAAAAATCAGCTTAGCAAGTAGAAGCTGGTGCTGTGGCTAATGCTGTACTATGGCAGTGATTCAAACTGTATTAAGAAAGAGATTTCAACCCACTTCGAAATCTTTCAGTGAAAGCCTTGAGTTTTAGCCCATAAAAACTCCAAATGACAATCCACAGACAAGCCAGAAGATTACAAAAACAGAAACGAGGATAATTATTTCAGATACACACCAAAGCCCTGCAAGAATTTACAAAATTACAGTTATCAGTTCATGTTGATTATTCCTCATTTCCTTGCTCTGGTTTTCCCAAAACTTGGGCACTGAACACAGTTTTGGAAATAATTTTAACCAGCAACATACTGGCAAACTAGGCACAGAAAATGAAAAGTAAAAGAAAAAGATAGCAGGGGCTATAGAGGTGAATATGGGAGGAATAATTAAAAGCATTTCAATTAAATACATATAGTCAAGCCAAGCAATACCTATGGGCAATATATCTGTCAACACACACATGAAGGATGTAAACAGAAAGAATGGAAGGGAAAGATTTAGTGCAACTCAGTGGGCATAGCTAGGAGTGATGTGATTAAATTAAGAAAGATAATTCAGGTTGAATCTCAAGAACAACTTTCTGACAGTGAAATGTTTCAGCTTCAAACAATCTCCCAAGTAAGCAGTTAATCCCCATTCTTTAAAACATGACTGGGCAAGAGCCCTCGTACATGCAGAACGGGGAACACTGCTGCTTTTGCCAAAAGATGGATTGGAAAATGAAGTAAGCCTTTAATTTCTTTAATACCTGTGAATCTCCCATCCCGGTGGGGATAGCGTAATGGTGAAAGGGAGGAAAAAGGAGATGGAGGGGAGGCAGACCCAGCTTAAACTCATAGTGAAACTGATTTCTTGATGCAAATAGTTTAACATTACTGTATAAGCAACGAGAAGTGACGCTAGGGATAGGGGGTGGAAGTCCTGGGTAAGAGTTCAGCATACCCCCAGTAATCTATTATGGTAGTTTCCAAACAGCTGAGCCTTGGTCCGTGGCAGCACATCCCTCCCTGGATCACGTTCTACTGGTTGCTGGGTGTTCCACGTTTTCTTCTTCAAGCTGTCCTTAAACACAGGGTCAAGCAGAGCAACTTAATGATGACTAGATCTGCATAATGCACTTTTCTAGAGTTGGCTCTGGCAGCCAGAGCTCTTTTCCTGCCCTGTTCTCCTCCAGCACAGTGCCAGCTCCCATCTTCCTCCTCCAGCCAGGCTGTCCTGAACCCCTCCACTCTCTCACCACCACCAGCCCAGCAAATTAAAAAAAAAAAAAAAAAAAAAGGAAAAAGGATGATACTAGCTAAGTCTCATTATCCTGCTACACAAATTAAATCAACTAAGGAGAGGCAAACTTAAGAGCTTTTGCCCAAGGTTACAATCATATTCAGAGGCAAAGCCAAGACTAGATCTGGAATCCTGCTTTCTCCTGTAATGTTTAGACTACAGCTCCTGCAGCAAATGCTTTCACACTTTATAGTGTTTACTAACTTCATAATGTCTGCTAACATACTGCTCTCTGCCTGAAGAAGCTACACGAGAAAGAATTTAATCAATGGAAAATAAATGTCGTTATTAGGAATTACGCGAGACGGCACTTAACACAACAGCTTACATCAGTTGGACAATTTCTAGTGTTTCAGGAGAAGGCCAACAGTTTCAGCATTGCAGCAAGGAAAAACATCACAGGGATTATTCAGGCTTCATTTGGAAGGTACTAGAAGTGGAAAGCACTATCCATCATCTTTATGGTACATCGCATCACCTGAGGCATGAAGTAATCATCTAAAAATGCACTGCCTGACGTGACCGTCGTGTATAATCAATAGCCTCTACGATCAGAGAATATTAAGAAAAATCTTTTATTCTATTGATGTCTTGTTTTTATAGGAAGATGTCCATTATGAGAATGGCACAACCGGAGAACTCACCTGATGTAGAATGAAAAGTACTCATTTCAGAAATAAAAGTGCATGGCTCAATAAATCTGTAAATCATCACCGAGAAGCTCTGATTGACTCTGAACGTCAGAATTAACTCTTGGAGTATAAAAGAGCTGTCTTCAAACATCAGCTCTCTATGTGTCCTCATATAATGTTTGCTAGCTTCATATTTATAGCTAAGCATTCAAACATATATATAAAAAGAAAAATAAACGCCGCATTCCTGCATTACAAGAACAGCGATCTCGTGAACTGAAACAATGACTATCGCTGAAGCTTAAGCATATTTTTTTTGTCTCTGTAATTTGTCTCTGTAATTCAGTTCACACAAACCAGAAGCTGTTTCTCAAATGGACAGTCTCGGAAACTGATCATTTTGAAGGACACGAAACACCCCTTTAACGACACATTCAATGCAGGTTCTTGGGAACATCATGTGGAAATACCCAGAGTTCCCCAGGTTCATGGCTGAATTGCCATTTTTCTCTTATGGAGAAAAATGAAGTATTTTAGAATATATAGAAAACAATCCTCCACACAGGTCTAATGCAGAGGAAATTCAGGCTCAACACGTAAGTTAAAACGACTAAAAGACTAATGTCTCTTTTATTTGAACTATATGTTGTTATATATGGGTGTGTATGTGCCGGTGCTGATTTTTTAGGGGAGGGGACTGAGTTATTGTTCTTAGAAAAGGGAGGCAGGCAGTAAGGGAGGTGAGGTGGGCTGGGGATGCTCTGTGGGACTATAGAGACAGATTGTGAAAATACATATTGGGTCTGGGACGGGAGGCAGTGAGCCTCCTCTTACCTGGAGTCACTTCATATTCAAGCCAATACACGATGCAGGTTGAGAAGAGAAGTTTCCCCCAGTAGGACCATTCCCTAAGCTTATCTGCTGCCACAAAGCTGAGAGCAGACACTCAAAGTCTTATCAGATCTGGAAAACTCTTTGTCCCACTGAACTTTTTAACATACTACGACAGCTCGGCGATGTCCCAGTGCAGGGGACCTGGATTCAGGCCACATTTAACCACACTGGTCCAGAAATCCCATGTCAGACGGCCACGTACACTGCAGACTGGTGTTTCCCTTCTGTAACTTTTTTTACACATGATCAGACTCTCTCACTCTCATTCTTTTTTCACTCTTGCAAAATACTCCCAGCTTAAATTGCAGTCTTTGGAGCCAACACGTCTGGCTGTAGCTTCTCTGTCATTCATAACCTTATTATGCAAATAAAACATAGACAAGCTGTAAGTTCCAATTGAATCCAAACACCCTGGAGCATCCAATAAAGGGAGACGTCTAAAAAACATAACTCCATGGATGACATACATTTGTCATCCAGCTGAGAAATCTTAGATAGAAAGATGAACAAGAGTGAATTTACAAATGTCAAGAAGCTTCAGGATCCTCTTCCCCATTTCTATCGCTTCAGGGAAGAGTTGAGACCCAGAAAAAAAAAAATCCCCCTCACGAAATGGCAAGCTGTGTTTGCACTTACTACTTTCCCTGAAAGTTGATCTGGGGAACAACAGGCTTCACTTGGGATTTATTATTTTTACAAATATTTCTTAGACACCTAAGTCAGAGGCGAAGAACATCAACGGGCCTATTTCAAACTGCGCTTCAGCTGCTTTTCAAAACAGAACAGAAAAAGTTAAGGAAAAAAATTGACAAAAGTTAAATATGTAAACATTTTCCTGAGGTTTTGAAAGCGTGGTTATCATCAGATCATGAACTGGGACCTGTACGTATAGAATAACGATACAAGAATAACTAATATTTCAGACAATGCATTTTGCTGATCACAACCAATATAGGCAAGACTGTGAGCCACAAAATATCAATTAACATAACTGGCCAGTGGAAGAGATTCTAATCAATATTCTTAATTTACCAATAATTTATTGTTTACATTGGCAATATTAACAGGGCAATCACCAATTTCTAATTGGTGATATTAAGGAGATCACAAGGCCTGCAAACAATAAAAGACACTAATTACGGGTGTCGATATTCCTACCAGCTCACCGTCATGCTAAATGTCAGGATCTATTTGTCCTCTGTCCAATATTTCTGTTATGGTAATAGGGGTGAAACGAGCATTTAGAACCCAAATGAAACAATTTTAAGTTTGAAAGGCAACCTTTTCATATTGCAACGTGTTTGAAAATTGTGGGGATGTCGTACTGGTACAGACCGGTCCGCAAATACCATTGATTGCAATCGTTTAGAGGGGATTGGAAGTGCTGCTTCTGACAAACCAGAAGGCTGTGGAGCAGGTAAGGACGTAGCGTTGAGAAGTGATGGCGATGATGGCTGCCACGAAATGAGTGTTTATAGAGGCTTGCAATTGCTTTTGGATCCGAGTCAACGGATCTATCAGTCACTTTCAAAGGCAGCGGATGGAACATTTGTGCCTCTTACGGAGGCAAACCAGCAGCGGAGATGAGCAAGCCAGGACTAACCCGAGAGTATTGAAAGATGTCATGCAAATTCAGGGTTGTTTATTTTTGTTTTTTAATTACATATGTGCCAAGCCATACTCACTGCACGGTTGGTGCCCAAGTGCGAGTAGCGACCTACATCGGTCTGTCCAGCTCTTTGATCTCAGGAGATCGATCCCAGCGCTGGGGCTCCTCACCTGCCAGGAGCTTCCCTTGTGCTTCCCCAGAGACAAAAGCATCTTTGATTTCTAATTGTAGAATTTTGGACATGGATTTGTTGGAACAAGGCCCAAGGAGGGCCATGGAGGTGATCAGAGGGCTGGAGCTCCTCTGCTGGGAGGACAGCTTGAGAGAGCTGAGGGGGTTCAGCCTGGAGAAGACTCTGGGGAGACCTTAGAGCCCCTTCCAGTCCCTCAAGGGGCTCCAGGAAAGCTGGGGAGGAACTCTTGATGAGGGAGGGGAGGCCTAGAAGGAGGGGGAAGGGTTTGACCCTGAAAGAGGGGAGATGGAGATGAGATGTGGGGAAGAAGTTCTTTGGTGTGAGGGTGGTGAGAGCCTGGCCCAGGTT
>JAOTQQ010000079.1:2917920-2951126 GCA_026546715.1 Gallinago undulata | reverse complement strand
TCTCTTCTCCAGGCTGAACCCCCCCAACTCTCTCAGCCTGTCCTCCCAGCAGAGGGGCTCCAGCCCTCCCAGCAACTCCATGACCTCCTCTGGCCCCGCTCCAACATAAAGTCCCACCAAGTGAGAAGCAGAGCAGCACGTTGTATGCCAGGATTCAGAAAGAACACATAAAGCTCTTTCAGCATCACATTCTAAAGGACAGTTGATGATTTTTAATGTCACTGAGGTCTGGGTTTCGCACTGCTCTTGTATAAAGCCTCAGTGGTTACAGCTGACATCTACGCTGAAGGCTCTTTTGCAGTATTGTAATACAAATGAGAATAACAAGTAATACAATGTATATTTATGCTATAATTTGAATCATTAAATAAAATGTCACTGTATACACACAGCTGCTTTCTGGAGAGCAACAGTAATTTCCCGCTTTTCAGCGACTTGAACAAATGTGGTAAGTTTGATTTAAAAGTCTTTTTGCTTGTTTCTTAATTGGTGAATTCTTGTGTCAAAGCACCCAAATCATTCACAGAATTGCAGGGAAAAAAAAAAACTGAATTAGCTTTGAAACACTTACTGGCAGAATACGACTTGTAGAAGTTAGAAAACCCCAAATACAGGCAGCAATCTCCTGGTTCGCTTCTTGTTAGTAATCCTGGGCTGGGTGGGAAAGGGTTTTTAAGCTTTTAGTGTGAAACAGTTGAGTAGATTGTGCATTCTCTTTAAGATGATGTCATCAGATTGCCAATGCCAAAACAGACTTTCCCACTTTGTGATATTTTTATAATCCTAAAATACCTGTTTTCTTTGCAAAGAGAAAAAAAAAATCCTTTAAGGGAAATGACAAAACTGCAAAGAATCAACATTTAAGAATCAACATTTCTTAGTGCCACTGCACTCATGAAACACACGTAGGCAACAAGGACTGTTTTTCCACGAGAGTCAGAGTTTTATATTTTCAATATTTAAGCACTGTTCAGATTTCCCATTAAAAAAAATTGAGAAATTAATTCCCAAACTATAGTCTTAAGGAGATCATTATCATTAGATGAGATTGGGTCCACCTGAAAGAATCAGTCAAACGGCCTCTCCAGGTCACTTGGACACAACATCTCCAACCATCACCAATTTGTATGTAGACCAGCAGCCTGGGCTGCTCAACACCCAGCTCGATGGAGGATGGTTCCCACCACCAAGGAGACAGTAAAGTTTATTGGAGAGAAATGGGACAGTGAGGTGGGACCTTGAAGTCCTGTCCTAGTGTGAAGCCCCGAGGCCCACGGGTGAAGCGGAGAGAAAAGAACTGTAGTGACTCTATCATGTCTCTAGCCTTCAGAGTAACTTCAAATTTATAAAAATCCTTGACACGAGTTTGTAAATCAGCCTGAATAAGACATGAGTATCTATTAATGTTCAAAAATGTACATTCATAATTAAATTATTATCCTTAGTTTACTTGCCTGCTCCCTATTTCATGCTGAAGGCTTAGCTTCTGTTTAATATCCATAATAGGTAACTTTCATTCCCTACAGAGATTTAAATTTGATCTCCAGAACAGTACAAAGGATTTCACACAAATCTTCCTAATTTCTTATGCGTACGTCACTGCCACCACTCTTCAAAACTACTATTTTGTCTGCTACTTGCAGTACTCTTTAGATAACACGTACACACATGTATATATTTATATGCATACATGTATGTTAAATATGTGGGACTCTTCATCAGCTTCCCAAAAACAGAACTCCATCAAATAAAGCTGGTCCGATGGAAAATATACAGATATTTGGAAGAGGCAGATAGAAGGGAAGATCTAATGACATTTTTCTTTATACCGGATGACCGAGAAATTAGAATAAGGAAACAAAATGGACCCAAATAGGAAGGGAAAATTTGGACATTTGAGAAGTTTTTTCCAATGCAGGTCAAAACCAGCAATGCATTTGGTCACAGAAATTTCTTGATTTTGGTTGCTGGTTTTGAAATTTAAAGATGCATCATTTCAAATTCTGAAAGATTTCATATCCTTTGGGACTGAATTAATTTATAGGCCAGCCAATGAAATCTGTATTTGAGTAAAAAAAAGTAATCTTAGTGAATACAGACAAAATTGTTACGGATTTTTTCCTGGCAGGGAGACCAAGGCCTTGGAAAGAAAATGTAGGTACGAGAAGATCTACACTGCTTATTTCCTACAATATTTTGTTAGCAAGATCATTTTCAACAAAAAGATTCAAATTAATTTAAGTCTGGTGCATCTGCGGAGACAAAACAGTAGGTTGGGCAGGAAAATGAGCACCAAATGAAGAAAGAACTTGAGCCCCTTCCTCGGTGACAGACCAAGTTTCTGCTGTCATTATTTGTGCCCATTTTGCTTCCTTATTCTGATTCCTCAGTCATCCAGTACGACTCTGAATAAAATAAATTAAGCTTATTAATTATGTACAGCCAAGTTTTGGTTGTTTCATTAATATGTATTGGTCTCCGTGTCTCCACATAAAGTCAAAATGAAAAAGGAACTATTATTATTTCAGTTGTAGGAATTTGTCACAGTGACACACGGAGGAGACATGTATATACATCCACATACCCACACGTATGGACACACAAACCACAGGGTGTTTGCAGCATCCAGCTAACAAAGTTCAAAACTCAAAGTCAAAATAGAGCGTACAAATAACAAAAGCCTGGTGGAAAGCAGTGCCATCCCTTTCAGAGACAAGAACAGTACTTAGCACATAGAACCATAGAATGGTTTGGGTTGGAAGGGACCTTAAAGACCCACCCCTCTGAATTTCTCTTCTACTTATCGACTTCAGACAGCTATAATTTATTAAGTAAACTACCTGGCACCAGCAGACAAAGTCTATGCCTTCCATTACCACTCAGAGGAGAAAGTATCTAAGATATATGCCAAATGCACGTAGGTAAAGTAATCAATATGGGGAGGAGGAGAGCAGATTAATCACAAGTTATGCCGTGCTCTAGCCTGAAAGCTGTTTGATTTCATCTCCACCACTTGTGGCTATTTCTAATCTAGTACCGCACAGGTGTCCGCAGTCAGTTTGGTGCTAGCCTTGTATGACCCGAGTCTGGTTTTAATTGCTTAACAAAGGTAATTTTATTAGAGAGATAAAGATATAGCTAACACTAATAAGCTGCCTTCAAAATATAAAGAGCCTTTCAAGATCGGATTTTTAGTTACCTTGCTGCTCTTTCTTTAGTATCTAATTGATTTTCTTGACATCTCTTTAGCCTGGCACGGTGCCTGCCTAAGTACTTTATCTGACCTTCAGGCTCGGTGCCAGGTATTGATCCCATCCCTCCGATGGCTGGGTTGTAGCTGCTCTTCCAACTTTGATAAGGGCTAATGGACCAGCACCAGCCAGACAGGAAGTCAATGGGCACCAAATTTCTCTCATCCTGCTCTCCCTATCTACTTATGTGAGTATTCTGAGCAACGCTGAAATAAGATCCTAAGCAGGCCATATGTGCTTGGATTCCAAATTTCTCTTCCAGGAAATATTTTACAAAAAAAAAAAAAAAAAGAAAAAAAAAAACAAAAGAACCCTCAGATAAAAGTGTTTAGATAGAATTTTCATCACAGAGCTAAAATAAAAGTTTTCTGATTTGACGAGCGGAAATAGAAGCAAACTTGAGCTGTTAAATAAAATATCAAAACAATATGAAAAGAAGGGGAAAAAAGACAGTCGGATTTTGCAGTAGCATTTCATATACCCAAGGCAATGAACTTGGGACATTACAAGACCTTAAACGAGAGTAAAAGAAATTGAGTTGTATTTTCAATAACATTTCAAAGCCAGTAATTTATTATAAATTAGTAATAGCAAAATATAGTACAAATTCAAAACGGGAAAGAATGAAAGCACGTAAAACTTGCTGATGTTCTTGTGAGAGCAACAGCCAAGGTTAAGTTTTCCCAAATCCAGCTTCACTCACGTAATGCCTTGTAGCAGCATTATTAGAGTCATTAAGCAATCTGAAGATAAGACTAATATAAGCTGTTTCCACCAGATGTTATACTCTATGAGGGGCTACACCAGAAGGCAGAGGAAGTTCATGGATCATCTCCTCAATGCAGACTCCTTCAATCACTGCATCTGATTAAAATGGCACCAAGTCATGCAGGATTTGGGTTTGTTCAAAAACCTTTAGAGGGAAAATAAATACTATACTCTAGTAGTAGTCAAAGACCTTATTATGGACAACTGAATCTGCAGACACGTCCTGAAGAATTGGTCACGTTTTTCCAGTGGGGTCTTTGAGTTGGTTTTGGGTAGGTTGGTTTTATACCCCAACAAAGATACAGTGAGGAACCATGGTTTCATGACGAGTCTCCAGATTTGGGAAGTATTGGTTGAAACCTAACACTGTTAAAAACGCTCTTAAACAACAATTGAATCTTTTCTTCTCCATAAATCATCGACAATGGATGCACAAGGATTGCTGCCAGGTAAATGCATTAAAAATTGTATTCCAGGACAACTGTTATAGAGCAAGACAAATCCCACAGACAGACAAGAGCCGTGTTTAGAAGATACTGTTGCCCTGGAGGCTTCTGCTGCTCCAGAAAGAGTCCAGCTTAGACATAATTGCCAGTTACTCTGGATGCAAAAAATGCACTAAAATATTCTCCTTACATTTGCTTGAAACACTTAAAATACACCACATTTCAAAAGCTAGGCTTCCCAGGCTCTCCACCAAAAGGCAGGAGACTAAATAGAAGTACTTCCATCCAAAACTCTTGTAAAGAGAAAGAACGAGCAAAGTTAGCTGAGGGAAAACTTCAGTGGGGAAAACTACGGATTTTTCAAGTGACAAAGAAAATGTTACAAACAGAACATCACATTAAGGATATTACACAGGAAAATTCCCTGTGTAATATCCCAACCTCAGCTGTTAAAAGATCATATCCTTCACCTGCTCTGCAAACTCTTGCGTCTCCCTACCTTGTTGGTACCAGCCTGGAAAGAGACTTAATATCTCCAATCATTTTAGCAAGGACTCATCTGTTCCCCCACCCTCCCCACCCCCCTAAGAAATCACTTAAGTTACAAATTAAGATTTGGTAGATTGATCCACTATTTAAATTTATTGGGCCTCCCATAAGTGCTGTGGTGCTCCACGTATAAGCAGAAGAGGAAGACGCCTCCCAGACGGTTTGGCACGGCACCAGCAGACCATCAGCGAGGAGGCAGCTGGAAGATCTGCTCTCACAAAGTGTCTGTGGAAGGGCAGGAGAGCTCGGCTTTGACTAAGACTGGCTGAAGTCCTGGGTCGTAAAATAAATGCATCTGAGAGTGAAGTCAGCAGGGAAGTTAACAGAATCAGCATAACTGAAGCACTGATGTATAGGGCTTTTCATCTGCTTTCTGGTGCTAAAACAAAATGACTGAGGTAAAGAGACACGTCTTCTTCTGTTTCTCCATTTGCTTCTCCGGCAGAAATTCCCTACTGTGGTTCCTCAATTTCTGCTCAGAAGAGCTAGTTAAAACGAGGAGTCATCGAATGGTTAAGTTTGGAAGGGACCTTAAAGACCATCCAATCTCACCCCTTGCCCTGGGCAGGGACACCTCCCACCACACCAGGTGGCTCCAAGCCCCCTCCAACCTGCCCTTGAACCCCTCCAGGGATGGGGCAGCCACAGCTTCTCGAGGCAACCTGGGCCAGGGTCTTACCATCCTTTCACAGCAAATTTCCTCCTGACATCTCATCTAAAGGAAGGTGAGGGAGGATCCTACTGCACCTCCAAAGGGCAGCTGAAGTGTCTGCTGCTCCACTTAGAGGGGAAGATCCTGCAGGATCTGCCATGGGAACAATCCTCAAGAAGAAGCCTCTGCTGGCTAGAACCCCTTCAGCCTGTCCCCATGGGAAAGGGGAGGGTGATGGTGGAGAAGGCCACAAGAAAACAGAGGGGAAGCTCTGAAAAGAGGGCAAACAGGGAATGGAACTCAGAAGAAATCTGGATTAGGGAACATGATTTAGTGGGACGTGGGGCCAGGGACGAGAGAGATATACAGAATCTGGTTTCCTTATCTTTAGGGGAAGGACTAATTTGCTTTAGTTGCAATTAGCCTTTTTACCTTGTAAGTGCTGACATTTAGGCCAGATTTATATGTTTCTGTGTGTATATCTGGGAACAGTCTGTGTATTCGGAGCCAGCGATTTTTCTTTATTATTATTGCTAATGACACAGGCTGAACAAACGTGGCACGAGAACTACTAAATTCTACACAAACTTCACTAGGTTTGGGAAATTTCTTTATCATCAGTGACCACGATGCTTAGTGACAAACCTTCAGCTGCAGAGATGTGGGTGGACAAGCTCCTGTTATTTATTTTTTTTTTTCTTTAAGGAAAGGAACAGTCATGTTCAGCTCAATTCAAATTGACTGATCATCAGAAAAATGTCGCAAGGCACACATTTTTCCAAGGTTTTGCTCATTTATTTCATTGAGAGGTTTGAGAACTTGCAGTTTATTTTGTTGGCAGATTTATATTCATAATCGTATTCTAGAGGGCGTTTTTTCCTCTGATAATTTTTTACCTTTGATTTAGTGAATTTTTAAGTTTAGGCTGAATGTGCTTTTTAACAGAAATATTACTTAAGGGAACTTAATATAATAAAGTTGAAAATTTGGTCGTTAACATCACACAAATGTAGAGTGAATTTTCAAACTGAGAGATCAGTTATATTCTGTTCTTAGACAATCTGCTCTTACTTCCAATTATTTATCTTCCCTGAGCAATTCCTCATAAAAATGGATTTCATTTTTATCTTAATCCCATCCCATCTCAATTCTGTGTTATCACCAACCCTGTTAGAGTAACACTATTTCCTGACCTGATACATTAATACTATTTTATCATTCCTTAATTTCTCATCTCCTTTTTTTCTGCTCTTTAGGAACCCCTTTTACATAACTTGCTCTACTGACGTTACCCATAACTTGGAACTTCTCACATATTTCATTTTGAATAAAGCTCAAATCTTACACATAAATTCTCCAACAGATGACTTAAGTCAAGAAGTATCAAGTATCTTTAAATGTCCTAAAAGATTTTAGATGAAACTAATCCAGTTGAGTCTAAACAATACTGTTCCTCTTTTATACAGGAGGGGATAAAGCAGTCCAGCCAGCTTCAAAAGGAACAAAAAATCACTGTATGCTCTAACATAAACACTGTTTAAGGGAGTTGGAATGACAAAACACTTCTATGTGCTATTTCTTTCTTTTCCTATTTCAGGACCTGCCATATATTTGAGTACTATAATAAAAAAAAAAAAATCTGTTAATGCAATACAGTGAAGGGGTTCTTACAAAGTAAGAAAAAGTATATAAATCTGGAGCAACTGCCTCAGGTATGCAGAGTTTTGAAACTTAACAGCCCAAAACCAAGCAAAATTTCATTACTTACTTATAATGAGTGCAGATGTTTATTATATAGAAAATAAAGCAGCTTAATATCAACATAAGAATACACTGAATAACTGAATTACATCCTCGCTTCTTTAGAATTGGGTTCAAATTGGGCTGAAACCACACGGGTGAAATAAGTCTCGCCTTCTCAAATGAGTGTCATGTTGTACAGGCACAACAGAATTTTTCCACACAAGCCAGTGTTGACTCCAGAGGTGTCCTGACCTTGGACTAACTGGGAGGGGGCTCCAGGTAAGATGCAACAGCAGAGATTTATTGAAAAGCCTAGTCAGCCCCTGCTTCTAGAGCAGCATCCTCAAAATATACATCTATATCTCTTTCACAATGACTACATTTCTCCCAGAAGAGAGTTTGATCCATAAAGATTCTGGTTTAATCATCATTGACTTAATGATTCTTTTGCAATGTCAATTAAACGGCATGAAAAATGAAACCATCTACAGAACACGAGGACCTTTTAAATTACACATTTCAAAAATATTATTTAAAATTCTCGTTATGTAATCCTTTTAGAACTGTCAAAGAATAATGCTGCTCTAACATTTGACTCATTACTCATGCCAATGCTTGTTGGAATTCACAGAGCTGGCAGATATTTAAAAAGCAAACTCACTAGAAATTAAGAAATTAGCAAAGTGTAACAGGAAAATTAGCCAGCGTGATAGAGAGGGAGGGGGCATACACCCCATTCAGGTGATAAAGCCTGTTCAACACGAGGTTTTACATTCCCAATGTCATGGGAAAGCTCCAATTTTACAACCATTTTAAAAAATTCTATAAATTAAGTCATATAGCTAATAAGGGTTTCTACTTTTGTCTTCAAAAACACATTGAGCTCTTTTGCTGGGAACATTTCTCTTCCTTTTCAGCAGGTTTTACCCTTTCCATCCATCCCTCCCCACGCCCACACCACGGTGCACCCCTGAACGGCTGTTCTACTCTTGACTCCTTAGTTTAATTCTCTTAGAAAGTTGCCTCGATGCTGCTAACTACCTCAAGCAGCTTCATAATGCCATGCCTTCGACTTAAACGTCCTGTGGAGGGTTTATTTTCGCACCCAGGACTAGCAGCGACGCTCATCGAGCGGGAAATTCGCTCCCCGAGGAGTAACTGCTGATGCCTTCACTGCCTCCCTCATGGGAATGAAATGAGAGGATTTATCTGGGACCCGTAGGGATGTGGGATTTTCCCCTCAAGGGAAACACAGTCAAATAAGCCTCATCGCACACAAGAAAGACTCCTTTTGCTTCTCCTCACCCCAACAGATCGGCGTTACAGGTCACGGTCTTCATCATGTGAACATCAGGGGTACGCGTCGTCATTAAAGCAACTAAATAAAACCTGACAGTTACGGTCGGAATAAAAAGACACCATTCATGAAGCTGTCTGTTTTTCGAACAACCATCACGCAACACCCTACATAAATTAGCAAAAGACAGTAAAAGAGTGGCAGGCAGCCAAATTACCGTGATAGTTTCCGGCTTCGGTGTCCATCGCAGTCTCCGGTGATTTTTATCGGCACGTCAAGTCTCACGGTTGTTGTTGAGCACGCACTCCCAAAACTCACTCCTCTGCCAGTCCTACTAAATCATAAATACATCCTGGAAATAAGTCCGCCCCTTCTCTCACTCCACCTTTTTTTATATATATATATATATATTCCTTAAAAAAAAAAAATAATCCAGAGAAGCTCAAATAACATTAAGAAAAGCCAAAAAACAGCTACTCTAAAAACACTTTCAAGGGACAAACTTCCCTTTTAATATTAATTTTTGTATTCTGTGTCCAGTTCTGGGCTCTCCAGTTCAGGAAGGACAGGGAACTGCTGGAGAGGGGACAGCAGAGGGCTACAAAGATGATGAAGGGCCTGGAGCATCTCTCCTACGAGGAGAGGCTGAGGGACTTGGGTCTTTTTAGTCCGGAGAAGAGAAGACTGAGGGGGGATCTGATCAGCACCTATAAATACTTCAGGGGTGGGTGTCAGAAGGATGGGGCCAGTCTTTTTTCAGTGGTGCCCAGGGACAGGACAAGAGGGAATGGGCACAAACTGGAACACAGGAAGTTCCATCTAAACATGAGGAGGAACTTGGTTGGACTGGATGATCTCCACAGGTCCCTTCCAGACCCATGGCATCCTGTGCTTCTGTGATAAGATTAAAACCAAAACCAACTAGTTTTAAAAATACTTTCAAAGGACAAACTTCCCTTTTAATACATAGATTCCTTCCCAGACCTCACTAATAGGATTTTTGGAACCAGTCTATCACCACAGGCCCAATAGTTGTCGTGACTTCAGGAAGTGCCAGCATTCAACAGCAGATAAGGGACATCCAGAAGATGTTCAAGCTGATTAGGTTAGAAAACTTTGCACAAATTACAAACTCCCAGTCAAGGTACTTGTACACTCTTTAAACCCTGACAAATACACAAACAAAGAGACCCTTGGCTTTTCTTTACACGGATTCCCACACTCTGCAAACATGGTTAATGTCGCCCACACCAACACCGCAGTATTCACTCATCTTTAGGCACAAAGATTTGAAATGGTCCCTTCTCCTCCAGAAACAAGACTCGTATGAGCAGTCATTCAGCAGAGAGAGCGAAAAATCACCATCCTCCAGCTGAAATGTTATTGTCTAAAATAAAACCAGCCGTCCTCACGCTTCAAACCACAACACTCCCCTTCCCTGAGCAGTAATTTCCTAATAGTCACTTGTACGAGTCCCGGTTACATGACTGTAAATCTGGTCAAATGATATCACTGATAATGGCAAGAATGTTCTGCAAACAACGTTTTGAAAGGTCTGTCTATAACACTGATGAACTTTAAGTGAAATTTTGAAGGTATGGGACATTTTTGTTTCTGTGGGGTAATGAGTTGTTTAGTAGCTGCCCATGTTTCGTGGACTTCTGATAACCCGAAGCTCAGGCTGTGTAAATGCAGCTTATCTGTCCTGTCCATACCTTGGCAGGCATTAACATTTTATGTTCGAAAGGTTATTCTCCAAATGACCCCATTTTGATTTTTTGAAAGAGAATGTAATGGAAACTTCTGTCACATTAGTAACTTCCATTATGCTTTCTCTGGGCAATGTCAATCGAAGGGGGAAAGTAGAAGCTGGGAAGCTTGGGGTTCTACACCAATTTTCGTGCCAGTTGGTGATCCTTCACCTCAATTTCCACACTTTCCACATAAGCATACTGCTCAGTTAGATTAAGCAAACTACAACACCACTAAAATGTTGCAAAGCACAGGAGGATATGGAGAGAATTTCTCTTTTGTAGTTATAACTCAATACTCCTTGGATGTCGACTAATAAAAACAAAAGGCAGTTGTCCCGCCATGGTCAGTACTTATCATTGCTTCACTTCCAGCTCAAGATCACAAAGAGAAGATAGTTTCTGGTGTCTTCATGATATCGAAAAATACTGGCTAACTGGTTGCTTGAGGGGTGTCCCTGGAGACTGTCTTCAGGCTCCCGATAATTTTTGACCTGATGTCTCATCTCCTAAGGACATAGGCAGGAGCGACACAGATACTTTGGGATTTGTTTACAGCTTTATCTTCCCATAACTAGACTTTCTTGCCATCTGAACGTGCTCCAAAATGTCAATAACCAGGACCAGTGTTTCAAATTTCTCAATGCCAGATGACCACTCACTATTTTGGTGCTCTCGGGAGCAGAGGAGCAGAATCCCATCCCTTGATGGGATTCATTTTCATAGGAAATTCCACTAAAACAGACTCTTCCATCTTTATGCAGACATAAGGAGGCCAACAAAGCATTTTTGTCAATCAAAATGTCAATCCATTTCTTTCCAGTCTCGAAACACCACAGTTTGAGAATCCACCATTGAACAGCAACAACTAGAACATACACTCTAATCACGATAAAGGGAGGAGCTGTGATAGCCACAGATTATTTCTTATTAGTCATTAATATCTTTTTTCCTCCACAATCACATTTTACAAGGTAATAATCTTATAAACTTTATAAGAAACTAAAACAACTAAAAAAAAAATCACACATTTGGAAAACACTGGGCAACTCATCACAGGTAAGATATAACCAAGAATTTCCCCCACACAGGCACAAGCTTTTTAGAATCTGGAAGGTTAAATAAGGGGAAGCCTCCAAACAGCCCTGTAAATAATTTCAGATCTATCACAGGCATATTTAAACAAGAAGATGGTAACAAGCAATTTCTCAGCAAAGAATGATAGTAATTTCTGATGTTATCACAATTATCATGCCGTTATTACGAGATAAACAGCCTAATATATTTCGTTCTGTTCCAGCTCAGCTCTGCACGTCACCCTGCTGTGTAACACAGCTAGTGACTTAGAAATTCTAGACAAACAGTATTGGTATTTAGTAGCTTATTTGTCTTAAATGTTCTGAAAAACCCTGTTACGTGCTGAGATCCCATCTGAGTAGCAACAGACTGCGACTGCTTTCTCAGGAAAATTCAGCAAAGTTTAGGACAACATTCACAGCTATAATAACCAGGTTTTAAAGAAAGAAAGAATAGAAGAAAAATAAATACCAAATCAATTATTTACTAACCTAACTGCAGATTTTTTCATTTGAAACAAGGTAAATGGGAAACTTACAGTAGTGGTTTACTTATATGACTTCTGATCACCCGCCCTGCTAACCTCTGGGAGGTCCAATGCATCTGAGAGAGGCTAAAAACCAGGAGTTGTTTGATGTCTCCACTAACCCTATTCACAGAGTGGCATCTTGGTTTCAGTTGCTGATGAGAGTGGGTTTGAGCCAAGACTCAGTTAGGACAGAAGCGCGTTTTCCTTCCTGCCAGTCCTGGCATGGGCTGATGAGCTCTGGCAGAAGAACAGGGAGGCTTCTGGGGCCAGGAGATCTAAACCACCTCAAAGCAAGATTAGCTGGAACTGGTTTGTCAAAGCTCTTGTGCACCACCAACTTGAAAGGGTTTATTCTAATGCCCTACTGCATGAAACAAAGCCAGCTTAGAGGAACAACCATCGAAATTTAACTCTTATCAGTGTGGTATTAAAAATACATCACAATGTTCACATCATGAGAGCTCCATCTTCCATTCAGGTAGATGTCTGGGCAGGTTTCCATGGCGGTTTGGAGGACTAGCATCCTCCTCCAACAGCTGAGGAAACCTGCTGACATACACTTGCAGTAAGGGATTTCTACAGTGTACTTCATGCTTCGGAGGAGGCAGGGAAGGGAAAGTGTGTTAGAAGCAATAATTCCTTATAATTTGGCAACTGTGACTAGGCAGGAGGAAATGTCATCCAGCAAAGACCCAAGGAACCAGCAGACACTACACAGAGAGGCTTTTTAACATTACAGGTGCCCCCTACCAGCTGTCAGATGGGTAACCACAAAGCCAGTCAGAGAGAAGATGCTTCAGCACTGATGCCTCCTGACAGGAGGAGGTGGATACCCCCAGGAACATCCAGAAGAAGATACCAGAATGGCCAGAGTGGACCAGGAGGCATCAAGGGAAGCTTGGGATGGGATGGGCAGCAGAACACACCAAGCAGCATCTGGGAGTTACCAAGGAGGATGGACTTGACACCACCAATCCCTTCCTCCGTGCTCAGTTTACACTTTGTACCACTAACCCAGATAGCCCCGATAATGAGACTAGAGACCTGCTTTCCAGGTCGTGGATGATTAAGAGGGTAGAGTTAGCACCGATAACAAACTCTTGCTCCGTTTCATAAACGATTATGAGCACTCGGATATGACTAAACGGAACCCATCATTTTCTCTACGTATGAAATGCTGGATTATTATTTTTTTTCCCCATCTGTTTGAATTAATCTCATTATATATGAATTAAAAGAATATTGCTTAAGGAAATCATATCTTGTTTTGGCAAACAGATTTTTTTTTTTAGTTGTATTAAAACCTTTCTACTACCTAGCATGATCTAAGGTGTTAAATGTTTCCAAACCAAATATTTGGTAGGTCCGGATACGTAATCCACCCCAGTCAAATTGTTGATACGCACACTACTTTTGACCACGGTTAATGGAATTAATGTCACTTGTTTCAGCCAAGTCATAATGCAAAGCCTATGTCTAATCTGTGACGTACACAGATAAACAGATTTTCCAAGCCACAGCTTACACGGCACCTTGTCTCTCAAGGTCACAGGTTACACTGCAAGGAAGCCAACTTCAAGCCACCTTTACCTTAATAGTATACATTGATCTATACATTCCTATAGACACGCTCAAAACATCAGCAGGGATAGCCAGTTATCAAATTGCATTTACTATAAATCTTGTCAGTTTTACCACACCTTTGTCTTCTGGGGAGCACATCAAACAACCCCAATAGACATTAAAAAATGTTCTATGCCTAAAGTAACCAAGACTTCTTTCTCAAGAATTCAAATTAAAAACCAAACAGAACAAATTTAAATCTAATACACATTCTGTCAGGTAAATTAGGCGGCATCTAAACCATGTTTTTATGGGAAACCACTACTTTGTGTATCCAATTTCTTCCTGGATTGAACAAAAGAAGTTATTTCTTTCAGGTAAGATGATCCTATATATTCTGAAATATAACACATGGACACAGCATAACTTCTATCAGGCTTTACTCTGCTTCAGAATCCACTGGCCTTCAATCAGTGAGCTGCTTACAAGACACACAAAAAAAAGGAGATTAAGAAATAACTGGGAGATAATGCGAGTACCGCATCTTGGAAGGCTTTTCTGTCATTTGTATGTTAATGAACACCTGCCTGTAGAGCTGTATTTTTCCTGGACATTTGCAGCAATTTAAATGAACAGAAGGAAAAGAAGCTAATTTTGCGGCTATCTTCATACAGTGTCTTAGACCGAGGAGCTACAACTCAATTTTCTAAACCAGTTTAAAAACTCTATTACAACAAATTTTCTTATTAAAAAATAAATAAATAAGCCGGTATGTATAAACTGAAGCCATTTTACAAGCTCTTAAAAACTGTGCTATGGGCTAGATCTTAGATTAATGTTTGCGATGCACACTGAAAACCTGTAAAGCATTTATGTAATTGCAAAGCATTATTATTTTTATTACTGTAACAGATGGAACCAATCCATCTTTGTAGATAATATCTCATAAATGATTCATTACGATTCCTTTAACCTAAAGTCTTTTACATTTTGCAGATCCATGAGAAATAACTATTAGGAGG
This sequence comes from Gallinago undulata, assembly GCA_026546715.1. Taxonomy (NCBI): domain Eukaryota; kingdom Metazoa; phylum Chordata; class Aves; order Charadriiformes; family Scolopacidae; genus Gallinago; species Gallinago undulata. Next base: position 2,936,478 of record JAOTQQ010000079.1, on the reverse strand, counting down.
CTCCATGCATAAAATAGTACCAAAACTACCTAATGTCTTTCAAATGTAGTAGCCTTGATAACATTCAGGCATTAACAATTTTCACATTGTTCCTATTCCTCCTCATTTTCCATCGCTGTTTTTCAGGTGACGTGAAAAAAAAATCACTGCAAACTACCAGCAACATTTCTAGCAATTAATGGCTGCCATTAATTGCAAATATGGACCAGTCAAATGCTTTATAAGAGGTAGAAATATCTCCCACAAATGCATGACATGGTTTTATAATGAAGCAGATTGGCTTCAATCGCTAATGACAAAGAGTTAGGGGATCACACTGTCCATCTTTCCTTTGTCCAAGAGCTTTTTTGACCAAGTTTAATCAAATCAGAAAGCCAGGTAGACATCTCCCAGATAGGAGTTTCTATCAGCTTAATGAGAACTGATGGCTGGAAGAGGAAAGAAATACACAAATTAGCAGTGTCACTGGTAAAAAGGCATAAATGGGAGCCCATCAGTCATCCCTCACCCTGGGCTGCCTCTGGCCATCCAGACACTTAGTCCACCATCAGACACAGCAGATGCCATCTCCTGCCCATCCGGCAGCTGACAGAGAGGCCTCTGACAATACGTCGAATGGAGAAAAGTATATCATATATATATATATATGAAGAATGCCTATCTAAAAATGCATGAAAGGCTGACAGAAGCAAAACAATTATATTATCAGTGCTCAATGAATACCCCAACACTTCAAATGCAAAAAGTGTTCATTTACACACACAAAAAAATAAGCCTTTCCTAGATTGTTAGAAGAAAACGGAGAAAGAAAAGCTAAATCAACCACACCTAGCTTATTGTTTTGATTCATCATTAGCACACCAGTTCCCAGAGCCCCCATCTGTAAACCACTGGGCTTGTAGGCCTATGGAGAACGGGCAGGTCTCCACTGTTTCTATGGGATTATTTGGGTTCTTCAACCTGCCCTTTAAACGCAGAACTATTAGCCATTTTCAGTAGATTTCTAAGTAATGGTATAAGCTAATTGAAAGTGATGCCCCCTCATATGGTACCTGAAATCTTGATGGGTTTTATCAACAAAAAAAAAAATTACATTCTCCATGTAATCATATAGACATTGTGAATTGAATAGGAGCAAAAGGATCCATGTTATTCTGCTTATATTGTGCATGATGTGACAAATTAAGGCATTCTCTTTTTTTGGCTGGGTGGTTTTAGACTCCACTCTAATGTCACTTCACTACCTAGCCACATTAGCTAAGGATTTGGGTGTTGGAGAAAGGATGTAATATATGACTTGATTTTCAAAAAGTGGCCACTTTCATACAACAGAAGTTGTATGAAACTCATCGTATTTAACTGAGGAATTAGCAAAAAGAACAAATCCGTGGCTGGTTTTATGCAGAATGTATATTCCGCATTCACTCATACAAGAGAAGTTAAGCTTGGTAGAAGCATACTGGAAATCTCCTCAAACCTCATGAACACCAAATATGTAGGGCCAAGAAATAAAAAACTATTGTGAAAGTTATGTCATTTTATTTGAAGGACAACAGACTTCAAAAATATTAATTAAAACAAGGCCCTCCAAGACAAAGAAAAGCCAATAGGTAAGATAAGGGTCTGCACCACAAAGAGCACAGCCCGTATCAATGTGGGAAGAGAGGGAGACAGCAACAGCTTTTTACTTAACTCTGTAAATTCAAACTCTTGGGCAACCGGAGAAGTATTTGAGCAGCTGGAGAAGTCAACAGCCCCTTGAAGGGTCCTGAGGGCAACGTCAAGGCTGGCCAGAGCCTCTGCAGAGCTTCCCAACACCTTGACTCAGCTCATGACAAGAGCATGAGAAGTTCTCATGGGCAACCTGCTCCTCAACCTGCTGGTTCTTCCCACCCCAGAAGCTGCCACAGAGGAGGTCATGCTGGGGAAATCATTTGTCGATTATATTGAACTCCCAACCTTTAAAAACCTCCTGTTCAACCCACCTCTCACAAAGGTCTTTTCTTCATCACCAACACATATTTACTTTAGCTGGAAAATGTGTTTGGAGGCTGAAATAATGGAACTTTGACACTGGGTCTCTTCTAAAGAGTTCATAAGAAGTCACTGTTCCCCTCGAGGAACCACATGAAAGCATTTCTTGAACAAACAGCGCTATCTTTGACTTGAAAACTACCCTGTGATCTCAGATCTTCTACTTGCAACTAGTTTCAAACTGATTTTGACTCACAAAGTTGTCGCTCAAGTTGCCTTGAAAGCTTCTCCTTAAAAAACTAAATTAATCTAAAAATTTCATGAAAATTCATGTAAAAACACAGTTTGCAATATCCCAAAAAGGAAAGTCAAATGTATACAGAATAACATGTTTTCTAAGCAGCTTCAAATTCCAAACTGCAATGAGAAGAGTCGAGGCTGACAAGCGGAACGGGCCGGCAGAGCTGCCAGTCGGGACGACGATGTCCTCCTAAAAATCCTTCACAAAGGGGAACCCTACAAAATGCAGGGTGGAGGCATCACAGTGAAAAGCAAAGACCCCAATCTTTCATCTTTAATTGAGCTTTTCAATATTCCACGTGAAGGACTGGCATTTATAAATTGCCCTTTTGAAAATCATCTTTGTTACTTTTATCACAAAAAAATACACGTTCTGCATAAAACCAGCCACAGATTTGTTCTTTTTGCTAATTCCTCAGTTAAATACGATGAGCTACATATTTTGCTCTGCTGTGAAGGGCGTTCACTTAAATGAAATGACATGGCTGCAAGCGGGAGAAGAAAATTTCCTCTAATTGAAGAAAATCCCCCTAACGCACATCAGTTTTAGAGATCTCTTATAAGTGGTACCATTTGACTTTTAACAACGCAGGTTCGGAGAGGTATTAAAATAAGTCACACTTATGAGAACAATGTGCAAGCAAAACTCCATTTTTTCTCCTGGACATATTTTTCGCTTGTGCTCAGCTGTTCTTGCTGAGACGTGAGCGGCTTTGTTACCGCTTTGGCCTCCAAAAGATTTTAACTTTGTTACTTAGTTAATTCACTTGCTTTAAGATGAGATTTTTAAATACAGCTACCAGCTGTTCAACATAACGAGGTTTCGTTTACTATTTCCTAATGACCATAAGGGTAGACTTAAGCAAAGAAAAAAAAAAAAAAATCTCAGCTTTAAAATACGCTTTATTTTATACCAAGGGAGAGAACAGCAAGCGTTCATCTGAAGTGACTGGTTAGGATGACAGTTTTGCAGTGAAATATATTTTCATTCGAGATCCCCACAACTACTTTTGAATTTAATTGTGGGAAAGAAATCGTGGTGGTCTTTCTCAAACACAAATCAACAGCCCATCGCCAAAGAAACAACTATTACGTGCAGGAAACCAATCTCTAGTTTCTAATATGTTGAAACAGTTTAAAAGGAACTAAAAGGCAGAAAATTACAGGAAGCTGTGACAAAGTTGACTGGAGGCACCCTGGGAGTGTTTACAGGTTGTGCTGGCCCCCAGAGCTTGTTCCTGGGGGTGATGCTCAGCCCCAGCTGCCACCCTCAGAAAGAGCTCACCGAGAAGAATGACTCCATGGGCCACAGGTTGGAGAAGGATTATGAAAAGGAGAGGAAAAGATCGCATGGATGGCAAGGAGGAGAGAGAAGAATACGAGTCACTTGTCCCCTCTGTCCATTACACTGGGGTGCTGGTCACTAAAATTCCTCTTTACAAAAGAAGAACCAAAAAAAACCCTAAACCCCTTAAATAACACCAAGTCAGCAATTGGCCCTGTCTGTCTGGCGAGTGGAAGCCTACCAATGGCTAAATGAAAGAGTCCCCGACATTTTCATTCCAGTTGGTCCTTGATGACAATCCATAAAATTCCAAATAGATACTGGAGCAAAAATTTCGCTCCTAACACAGCAGGATGCCGAGAAGCCAACCCGGGTGGCACTGACAAAATCCACCACTAACCCATGTCCCTCAGCACCACATCTGCCCATATTTAAATACCTGAGGGATGGCGACTCCACCACTTCCCTGGGCAGCCTCTTCCAAGGCTTGACAACCCTTTTGGTGAAGAAATTTTTCCTAGCGTCCTTCCTGAAGAGCCTGGATCCTTCCATTCCAATACTCTAGTCAGAGGAGCCATCCCACCACGTCTCCATGATGCCAATAAGATCAAAGCCCTGCGGGTGCGTGCACACCTCTAACTTCTTTTTTTTTTATTCCCATAGAGGCAAGAGGTAACCGTACTACCAAGTGATAAAGTGGATTGACAGCAGACACCGGGTGGAGCGTGACAGATGCCTTCAAGGGTATAAGGGGTCTTATACCAAACTACTGGTAATTTGGAACAGGATCCAGAGGACGTAAAGGCCTGGCCTGTAGCCAGACCAAGAACTCCTGTAGGTTCAGTCTGTTCTCCAAAAACCCACCAAGGAACACAGCAACACAGGGAACATCAATAGAGATGAGTTTGGAACATCAATCATGTGACTAATGCATAAATAGCAGGTGGCTTTTCCAAAATGGATTTATCAAAAAAAGGAAGTTGTGGCTACAGGGAGTCTCACGAATACCTTTCCCATCGCATGTGATTTGACTATGAGCCAACTACTTTATCCCATAAATATGACAGCCTAAGCAAGCTCTCCCTGGTGGGCAGCATGGCTGCTTGGTGGTGGTCTCCCCTTGAGCTGGGACACCTCTCTCAAGGCTCCTCCTCAAGGCAGAGAGACCTTTTTCCAACAGCAGATCTTTGGTAAGCGACCAATATTGCGCGTAACCCTGTAGTATAACAACTGTGATTTTGCCTTGGTGCCACTGACTACATGCTGAATTGGTGCTAATGAAACATATCCAATCTTTTAGACATAAATCGTTGACCTATTCTAGATCCAGCCACGCCAAGACTCCTCTCCGAGGAGTTCAGAAACCAAGGGGGTCCATTCTTAACGTCGTGACTCAATGGGAGGACATCTCTTAGCCTTTGTGTCCTCGGTCTCTCGGAATCATTCTAACTCAAGTGTAACTCAATTTTCTTTTCTTATGTCTTCCCATGCAGTAATTAAGAGAACGTGGCCATCAAACTTTTGCAACATCATATTAAACTCACTTTGCTAACGCTTTTGACAGTGGTTCTATAAGTGATCTAAATCACCCATTCGACTCTGGGGTGTGCATTGAGCCAGGGTTAAACGCTTTAATAAATGGAAAAGTTTTCAATTAAAGCCATTAGCAGGGCCCAGGGGGGTACATGAACAACGTTCCCCTAACCCAACGGGTAAGGGACGAGTGGGCACAAGAGGAAAACAGGTCTCGGCACCATCGGTGGGGAGCAGAACCAAGATTCAAAAGCCTGCAACGTACAACCAGAAGCGTCCAGCGTGGTCTTACCTTCTGGGAGCTTGGCACGTGGAAAACGGGGGCCATCAGGTTTAAAGAAACGTTGCAACTGCCAACAGAGAAAGAAAGATGGTTATTCCATTCTGCAGGTAAACTGGGGCACGTTTTGAAAGAAGAAAATATTCTGTATGTAAAAGAGATATCAGACTGTAAAGGGATTCTGTAACGTTTAATACAGAAAATTTCCCCCCCTACTTGGTCGCATTAGAGGAAGCTGAATATTTTATGAGTAGGCAGCAGAGAACGGCTGAACAAATGGCAAAGTGTCAGATATAGACAGGTAATAACGGGTTTGTTCTGTAGACAACCTGCTCCAGAGAAAACATGTTAAATTAGAAATGCTGAACTAGGGAGAAGTAAACAAAAGTTACTAAATTGTGCTACTCTAACACTTCCCATTCTGAGAGAACACATGAATCATAGATAAGGCTGAATATTTGTCACAGCTGTGATTTCAGCATCAAAAAAGAAATAATTTTAGCCCAGATTTTAGGGGAGTTTCCAGAAAATTTGTCAGTTCAGCCAACCGGATACTAGACTTCTCCGCGATCTTCTGCAAGTTTAGCTTTCTTTGGGTTTGGACCCGCAAAGCGGCAAACGCTCACTTTTGAAACCACTGCGATGACTAACGTGGTTAAGTGTCTTGGTGCTTTCTTGGATGAGACCGAAGCTCTCGGCACGCTGAGATATCAAGCTGGATTTTGATGGGCTTCGGTGCTTTTAAACTGAATGTGTGCACTGAATAATTTTAAATTTGAAAGACACGTCAGCAATACAAAAATACGAAAATGCTGAAGCGCTGCTTTTCACTTTTCAGGCTAAAAAAAAAAAATAAAAATGATGCCCTTAAGTTTTCTGCTCTGATAAAGCAGCGTGTTTTTATTCTTGGCAATGACAAAACTCAAGTTCCACCCGCAGTCCTGACTCACTGAGAGCGTATGGTAGGGGAAGTGGCCTAGCTTCATAAGCCTGCATTAGAAGCTATAGCTGGCAGCACAAATGCATAGTTTATATTCCAAAAAAAGAAAAAAAAAAAGATTCTGGAGTAAACAAAGTATTTGCAAGTTCAGATTTAATTTTATAGCAGAGCAGAGGAGATCTGAAACTTGGAAAGTATTTAAAAGCTCAAACCAAAATATTTTATGTGAAACAAAATATTGCATTCAATTCTAAGTTAATTGTTTCTACATTTTAGGCACCGAACTGAAAAAAAAAAATGCCAGCAATTCTGATTTTATTTTTTTAAAAAGGATTCCTATATGTTGATGTTCTTATAAACCCTGCCAAAACACAGGCACATGCATAAGTGTATCCAAACTTTAACCCCCAAGAGTTCAGACTTTCCAGACTTATTTGAACAATTAGCTGACGAAGAATCTCACAGATTCGCGCCATCACCCAAAAATTTGAAAATGGAGATTTTCGATTGGATTTAAGTCAATCTAAACTCTAAGCTGCAGCTGAAAGGTGGTGTCCTGCTGGCTCTCCTCCTTTCCAGCTCTGCCCACGCTCCGCTTCTCCTCTCCTGGCTTTGGAGTTTCTCTCACTTTGTGGTGAATCAGTGCAGAAAACGAGACGGCAAAGAACTAACTACACAAAAACCAGCAAGCACTTTCCTGCCAATTGAGCTCCCTGAATCAGCTCACCACAGGGCAAACGAGCCAGCATCACATGGCCAGGGGAACAGGAGGGGAAAAAAAGATGACTCTACATATATATGTTGAGTTCTTTTTTTTTTTTTTTTACATCAGCTAGATTTTGGATCGTCTCAGCTCTAATACAAGACCTTACGGCAAGTTCTAGCCACCCTCTGTTTCATACCTTCTGGGCTGAGCTCTCTCCTTTCAGGTACAAATAATCTGTTCTTAAGCCCACCAACAGATGGGGAAAAAAACCCAACTTGTTACAGTTTTAAAATATCTTAAAAAAAAATAAAAAAGTATATTTAAGCACTTACAAGGCAATTTATGCAGTCGTTATATCTCAAAAACAAAGGAGGCTGATATTATTCTCAGATAAATTTTTAGACAGCTCATGCTCTAGTCCACCTCTTATTATTGCAGCTTTTCTTATCAGGACCTGCAAATTCAGAGAAAAAAAAGCAGCATTTTATTGCCAGAGACATCCACTGCATTGGATCCATGGCTACAGGCTCCCCTTGGGCTCCTGCAGCTCAGTGGAGGCAGGAGGAACCCAGTTTGTGCTTCAGAGGCACTGGAACCTCAGCTGGCAACACAGAAAGACATCTCCAGCTTTCCTCCTCGGGGCAAACTGCTCCAGGAGCAGGATGTGTTTTAAACCTCTAATATCCCACAGGATGATTTTCAGGCGTATTGTTGGGGATGGATCCATCAGCTGCTTCACAGCTTGTGTTTAGCAAATACATCTTTTCTTTTTTTTCCCTGTGGAAATCCGTCCTCCAGGGTTAAAAGGGAATTTTCTGTTTCCCTGTATCAGCCATAAAAACCCGCAGTGCAGGGGCACCAACATCTAAAGCCAACCTGAGACCCTCCAGAGAAGAAGTTCCATCTCCAGCTGCACGTCCTCACCACCCTTCGCTGCAGCAGAGGGGAGCTCTGGATCAGCCCCAAGAGCTCCGGAAAGCTCAACCTGAAGGACACAGAGACAAAAATTACCATCGAGCTATATCCTCGGGTATGACCGTGGGACCCCCCCACCCCATCCCCCAGCCCAGGGGAGGTGGAGGAGGGTGGCTGAGCACCGGTGGGAGGACAGGACCGGCCCTTTCAACAGCTTCAGGGTAGAGCTGGTCCGAGACAAGTACGTTCACAGGAAATCTTCCGCCTAAAATAGGCGTTGTTCTTCTACACCTCCCACTGAACAGTGGGTACAATTCATGAATATAGAGTTTTGAAACTGATTCAGAAGAGATCTGAGGAATGCATCAAAAAGTCCATATGGTTTTGCCAAATCAAGTATGCAGAACTGGGTAAATTTAGCCACGCGCTTAAGCTCTAAAATTTGTCTTGTTTGACCCAACTGGAAGGAACATAGTCATGAGGCACTTATACACACATCCATCTGACTAATTCTTCATCTTGGTGAGGTCAAAAAATGGTGAGTAACACATTATTTAATGTGTGGAAACAAAAGGACACCTCAGTTACCAAAGAAGCGCAGCGGAATATGAAAGCACTACCCAGACAGGTCTAAATAATGCTATTTTCTCAAACATATTTAGGTAGTGAAATTACAAGTGACAAGTGGTTGGCGCTTTGACAGCTGGGCCCACGTTTCCAAGTTTTTCCTCCTGTACCTCAGAAGAGCGAAAGCTTTGTTCGAAACCAAGGCTGAAATTCTTACAAAGAGACAGGAGGTGGAGGCTCTAACAGATATTACACCTTGCTCATTGTAAAAATCACAGGTGTTGGTAAGAGTGAGGTGTGAGGCACAGAAGGAAAGGCTTCCCAAACCTCTCCACACCATCGTATTTCTGTTTTCACTGGGATAGTTTAGCCTGGCACTGCTCAACCTTGTCGGCCTGGAGCACCAGGGAGGAAGCTTTCTGATGACCCATCTGTCACCAAAGAATCATAGAATGGTTTGGGTTGGAAGCGACCTTAAAGATCATCTAGTTCCAACGCCCCTGCCATGGGCAGGGACACCTCCCACCAAATCAGGTTGCTCAAAGCCCCATCCAGGCCATTTATGGCTCATTTATAGCATGATTTATAGCTCATTTTTAGTCACATCAACCCAGCCCTTTTAATATACACCAAAATGTATGATCCTTGCAGCTGAAAGGTCCAGGACGTTACCCTGAGAACAGTGGAATCCCAGAATGCAGGAACCTGCAGTGAATGAGAAGGTAATTTTACCTTCCAAGCCTTCACTCTCACAACTCCGCTACATAATAAAAAACATGATGATGCTTTTCAAAAATATCAGCCTATGGTTATAAAACTCTCCCCATCCCCTTTTCTCCCTTGAACCATTAATTAAGTCTCCATGTTGCTTCGAAGCAGCAGCAGCCTAATGGGCTCAGAATATTTTCTTGCAAATACACTGTTCAAAAACACGGACTCGCTGTGAATTGGTCTTTGAACACAAGCTTCTTAAATAATCCCTTTTATTTTTATTTATTTTGGAAAATATCAGATTCTAATCCTCTCTAACCAATGCATGCTACCAGTATTGGAAAAAAATATGCATAGCTCTTTGAATTACTTTTTTTCTTCTTTTTTTTTTTTTTTTTTGCCATTTCTGGGATGAAGACATGTATAACTATGCAGGATTTCCCACATGAAAAGTGCTCGCAACCGCAAAAGAGAGCGTGAAACTGGGTTTCATCAGCAGATCTTGAAGTACTTTTACAAAGCACTATTCTTCGGCAGATGGGGAACCTGAGACTCCGGCAGATAAAGTAACTCGCCTGAAGTCACCCAAGGAGGTGCTCACAAGTTGGGTTTCTGCTGGGCTAGTCGTTTGCTCTTGTCTTGTGACTTGGACTCTCTCGAATGAATCCGCGATGCGTTAGAGCTTCCAGATTGATTTTATGGCACCAGATGACAAGTTTTCTTCGACAGGAGTGAGACCCACCCTCAAAAGTCACACCTTGGGGAGCTGAGAGGGGAGGAGAGAGGCCAACGTCAGGCTAAGGGGACACGTGTAAGAGTGTGATGACTACACAAGCCTGGAACCCTCCGTCCTGGTGACTCTCCCTACCAGCAGGGTGTAAAAATCAAGAGCTAAGGAAAGAAGTGGAGGGGTGGTCTTTGCTTCACTGGCCTGATCCTACATTGTGAAAACCATAAGCCTGCCACTATGACTTTTAAATCGCGTGTTTTGCACAATAAAGCATCAGCCCAACATTGTTGGGGGTGCTCGGAGGCTCTGCCTGAAAAACCTGTATTTGATTTCTGGACAAAGCGGGTGTTTAATGTAAAACAAATACCCCAGTATGTCCATTCACTCTGAGCTATGGTGCCATCCTGCAGAGACTCCTCTTCAGCAGAGTTCGGGGTGTTCAGCAGCTAAAAAAAAAAAAAAAAAAAAAAAAGCAATAACATAATTATTTGTATAATTTAGTGTCACGTAGATGCATTAGCAATAAAATACCTGGGCTGTGTATCTAGACAGAAATGTTTTTATCACACCCCATGCAAAATACGATGAATTTCTACACCTGTATGAATCAGCCCATATTTTGCCACTAAACAAACAGCTTCATACATTCCTACAAAGGAAATGCGTTCGGAAGAGTATCTTTGACACCTTCACGAGCAAACCTTCTCTTCCACTTTAACGGTAAACTGTGATTTCCAGCAGCTGAAGATTAATACATAAAAGTTGTATTTTTATTTAGTGGTAGCAGAGCACTGCTTCTAGTAGTCCTCTAAAAAATCTGCACTCATTTTGCCCATACTGCCACGCTTAATTAAGACCCCCGTGCTACACCAATGCCGCAGCACACGCAGAGCCTGCTGTGAATGCAAGACCCATTTTCCCTCAGAATTGCTCAAAATATAAATTCAGGGCTCAGTTTGCCAATAGTTTGTTTTCTTTACGTTTTGATATCTGGAAAGAAAATAGATAGCTCCTAATTAGTAAGGTGTTCATCGCAGAACGAAATAACCCACAGCGCCTTTAATCTGTTGTTCAGAAGTCTGCAGTAACTCTACCTCTATAAATAAATCTCCGCTTGCTCTTTTATATTTGTACTAGTGGCAAGAAATTCTCAACTCTAACTCGATAACAAAGACTTCAGCACTAGGTTCTTGAGGCACGAACCCGCAAGGCAAGCTATTCTTTTTTATTACTCGCCCCTTTAAACCAAAGGCGACCAAGTCGAAGACGCTCAGATTTGCAACATCAAAGTAAACTCTCCTACTTGACAGATATTTAATAAAGTCTCGCCAGTCACGCATGGAAAACATGAAGACTAGGGTGCTGTAAACATTAGCTGGCATGCCTAATATTTCTTGGTGGTCTGAGTTCACCGTTTTGTATTTCAAAGGCTGTGAATGAAGACAGCTTTATAGTCACACGTGTCTTCTTGCCTGAAAGAGCTCTTTAACAGCTCCGAAAGTGGTAACTTTAACTTTCTACCCACCTCGTCTTACCAGAGCCCAAGGATGAACATGGATAGTGGCATTTCGAATGGGAATAACCCGTCATTTTCCAGTCTGAACATCACGCGTCACTCCGAGCTGCCTGATTCTTTTCATAGATCCATCTTAGTGGGTTTTGCTCAGCTAGAGTATATATTCTAAATTACATGTCAGCTTGCAGCAATTTTTAATTTGCAGCAGCGAAATAGCCTGTGAAAATGAAAGGTTTGAAATAATTGTCCACTTTCCTTTGACACAAACCGATTCCCACTATTCAGACATTTCCAGAGTCCCAGTGACAGACTGGAGAGCAAGACTTAAAAACTGCTAGTTCACCAAATGCAAACCTATTTTAACTAGATGTTAAGGAACAATCGTGGAAAACACAGAGCCTTCAGAGCATTCGACAGAATAATGGGCTACTCAAGACCCCCTTGGACACCTCAGCTGAAGGATAAATATTGAATCAGCAGATCTGGGAACTGATTTGCTAGTACTTTATTCTTTGGAGGATGGGGAAGGCTTGGCACAATTCCCATTAAAGTTATGTCTCCGATTCAAACAAACTGGAGCAAAATCCTTAAAGCTTAATGAAGCAGACTTTTTTTTTAAGCCTCTAACATCAAGCTTGTAAGTTTTTGGTGCCAAAACAAGGTAATGATGTTGTGAGGGGCAGATGAGGTATGAACATGTACATTGCAGTACAGAAGAGAGGTCTGTGAGCTATGACCATGTCACCCACCCACAGCCAAGCCAGTTATTCACGTCCCCTTTAACAACCACCCCCCCAGAACTGTACCTCACAGCAGAGCATCACTTGCTGAACAACTCGACTGAAAGATGATTTTCAGCCATTTTTCCTGGAGCTCTGGTACTCCAGCGGCAGCAGCAGATGCTGTATGCACTCTTTTTGGGAAGTGTTGAACATCCAGAACGCGAAGGGAAGTCAACAGCAGCTGTAGGCACTCAGCACCTCTGAAAATAGCAGCCACACAGGCTTGAGGTCTTAGGTGTTGGGAGTTCAATTAGAGGAAAATTCAAACCGTTCCATGGGAAGCTACTTTAAAAGCTGCTTAGACAAAAGATATTGAACTTCAACTATGCGTGGTTTTAAATTCCTACAGAATTAGAGGCAAACATGAGGTAGCACATTTTGAAGTTACAAGCTTCCACAATTTTAGTAATATGAACTATTAGTGTGTTGCCTCGACATTTATGCACAAGGCATGTGTTTCCTCCCAAAAAGACAGTTTTAGGGTTCAGTCAACACATAACACTACTAACCACCCCAGTGACTAATTGAGAGACAATTTCTGGTCTGTAGCAAACAGTACGCATTAGCCCCATATATAATTTTGCATAAAGAATGCATGCCAATTTATAGTATTTATGTGAAATTACAACGCTACGGTTGTAAAAAGTCTTCAGACTTGAGATGTGGCTGTTGCCTCACTAAGTAATTTGCTGTTTGGATTAATGACTTGCCAATATCTCAATCAAGCATAAGAGGTGATCACACATTACCTGCCAAAGAGCTTTCAGAGGCTCCAAAATCCCAGGGCGGCCAAGAGCCCAGCAAAACAAGGATCCAAACTACGTTCTCCTAGAGGGGAAAAAATTACATATGCTGGGAACACTGGACAGGTGCTGGGAGTCAATTACTGCTCAGGCAATAAATAACCACAGCCAGTCAGTGAACCAGATTTATAAAGGATGAGTTTTAGGATTTGACAGGTTTGAAAACACACAACTTTGGGCAGGTTGGGGTGCAATAAGAATATTTACGGTTCTAGCACGGGGCTCCATCACCAACCAGTCGATTCTGCAGTTTGTCTGCAAGGAGGTGAGAGCAAACCTCACCATCTGAGGTCAAAAGCAGAAGAAAACAGCTTCAAGGCAACACACAGCAAGGATGGCTCAGCCTCCCACCACTCAAACCCATCTCCTCCATTAGACCTTCCTCCGACACCAGCAAGTGGCAGCTCAGGGTGGAAAAGCCGCAGCCGTCGGCACACGAATTTGTGCAGTACTTTTAAGTTTTTCTCCCTGGAAGCTGAGTTAAGTGGGAGTAGCAGTAGTTTCACACATACAAAAGAAGGCCTATTTAAGAAAAAAAAAAAAAAGAAAAGAAAAGGCTAAAGAACCAGGAAGTGGAGGAGTAAATGACAGTGGTGGAGAGATGTCTCCTTCCATTTAGACAAGCAGACATACTCTTGCAATTTAATGGATTATAAGGACTCAAGGATATTTACTGTCTAGCCATGTAAGTACATTCCAGCCCTTGATTTGCTTTTAGCATTGAAACCAGTCGTATATTACATCAATGTGATTCTTGTTTGTTGAAATAAGTGAATAATTTGGGGACTATATTCAATTCGCTGTTTTTACATTCCCTTGTTTCATCTGTTCTCAATTTCCACAATCTGCTCTTTGGAAAACTACAGCTGGGAGCACATGGCCACTCGGAGAGATTGGTCAAGATCTCTGACATCTTAACTGATGTCCCCAACTACATCTTAAATTAATAACATGTTGTTACAAACATGACATCCACCGCTTTTCGGGGTTTGGTATGCGGAGTTCAAGCAATTTGAGGACACAATTCAGTTAAGCCAATTTAACGGCTCGCTTCTGCCAAAAGGTGTTACTTCATCCCCCTCATCCTCATGCACAGCTTCCCCATCCCCGTCCTCGCACTGGTGCTTGCCCGTCACTACTGGTCTGCCGTTAAGATGAGCCAGTTGGGGGAACTAAACTGGCAAAAAAAAAAACCAGCCCCATGTTTTTGGTGGTGTTGATTTTCTGCTGGTTTAGAGCCCTCAGCTGGTTCCCTGGAAGGTCGAGAAGTCAGCACAGGGGGGGGAAAAAAAAAAAAAAAAGCACAAGCGTGGACCCAGGGAAAAGAGGAAAGAGCAGATTGTCGTATCATAAAACCTCGGTGATGGCTCCACTCTTGTTCTTCTCACGTGAAAAAAATCAACAGTTCTGAAATAGGTGGAAATACTGTTTCTATTGCTGAAGCCTGTAACTTCGGAAGCAACTAGCTCCTGATGATCTGCGGAATAATTACTACGGCCATTTTCCACAAAATCTTGTAAACCATCATTGCTTTTTCCTATTGTAGGGCTTAAAATTCAGCTAGTCAGAGATAGCCAGTGAAAACAGAAACATCAGCCATCTAAATTCCCATAATATTGACTTGAAACAAAATACAACAATGTTTACTCTATTGCTTTGGCGTGGGTTGGTTTGTTTGCAGTCAACCCGTAATTTATACTGGCTCCTCACATATTGATATGTTGAAGGAAATAAACAGTAAATACTATTTCCAATCCATCTGTTTAACTTGTTAGAAAAAACAACAGTCAGAGGCTTTTCAGAATTGTATTTTTTTCTACACAAAAAAAAAAAAACCAAAATAAAACAACAAACCAAACCCCAAATTGGGAACTGGGCTTTTGTTACGGTTGAAGTCCTCTGTGTGTGCCTTTGGATGAAGCATCGTTCCAGCCTGATTTCCCAACTCTCGCTCCAGCCCCGGTCCTGGCAGAGGTCTGTGGAGCAAGTGACAAGCGTCTGGAGGAGTCCCACCACATCTGCCAGCCTGGCGAAGCCACCGTCGCCTCTCCTCGCTCTTTCTCTTTGTCTGACACACAACTATGCATTTTAGAGAAAAAGTCACCAAGCTAAGAAGGAGCTTTCTACGAATGGCGCCGTGAGGAGCATCAGGTGGGCTCCTTCGCTGGTCACCTCCTGCTGTGGAGTGGGAGCCGCTCAGCAGGCGCGGAAGAAAGTTCTTCAGTTCTTCAGACAGAAAAATGAAGGTAACTTATCTAGTGTTTATTCTTGGAAACTCATCAAGTACTGAGCAGCTTATAAACTGCCTGTTGTAGGCCCGATTGCCAGGCTGTAAGGGTTTACCCCCGTCAGAAATACTTCTGAAGAACGTAGGCTGGTTAACTCCATTCCACTGCAGTAGTCTCATTAGATGTACTTCATGAAAGAGAAGTAAACAGCCTCACTGGGTCTTACACAGCCACATTTTTCTGGCATTTGGCAACGTTGTCTTATAGTATGGACCATAAGAAGGCCTATAACAAAGTTATAATTAAATATAAAGTCATCACAGTGCATTTTTTAGCCATCTTGTCCAGCAGGTCATGGACACCAAAGGGGGGCTTTCTTTGGCCTCTTGAGTCAATCCATTCAGTAAGCCCAAAGAAAGCTTAAAAAAATTCTTAAAGATTATTAAAAAGAAGAAACAAAAAAAACCAACCTGGCCTACAGTGGCTCAGGTGAAGGCCAGAGCTGGTAGGAAGGAGCACCCAGGTGCCAGTGGGAGAAGAGGAAAGGGTAGGACCCCCCTTTTTGGCCTCAGCCACCCAGTAACCAAAGCAGTAGAGTCTGACTGCATCTGGTAGGATTCATGTTCTGCTGAAAGATGGGATAGTCTAGGGGAAAAAAAAATAAAAATCCCTTCTCTTCAGATTGTCATTTTCTGAGCCTAAGTAATTTACTGCCAATGAACTAGAGGAAAAAAAAAAAAAAAGGATTTGTTGACTCCCGTAAAACGAGATGCAACTAGCAGCTTTTAAGAGTTCAATTACGCTGCTTTCAAGATCTAGGCCAGCAAGTTAGTACCTCTTTTTAGATATTATAAATGTTGAGATGGATATGGGTTTTACACTCGAACCCTGAGGTAGGTAATTTAAACCATCGGAGCTGCAGAGCTGTTGCTGAGGCCAATAAAAATATTTCATAATTACTTTTTGCTTCCTTTTTCGCCAGTATCAAATACCGTCATTGTTCAAGTTCAGAAACACGCCGTTTTTCAGCACTCGGGGAAGAGATGCTTACCTAAGTAGCCAGATCAGTACCTGAAACAGCTGTCAACAGCAGGATATTCTCAGCTGTCAGTTAGGAGCTTTGGAACAGCAGGTTTCAGACACTTACCAGATTTCTGATACGATGAGATTTCTGAATGATTTTATTTTCCTTTTGTGATTTTGAGTGTTTTCCTACAACACCCACTCAGAAGAATCTTACAATGTATTTTAGGTGCATTCCAGATGAACTAAAACTATTGACAAATTTTGCATTTCTTTTTGTAGCCTGTCTTGGTCAACTGCAGATTTTTTTTTTAAAAAGGATTCAATACACTCTTGGTTTCTTTGTTTAATTTCCAGTCCTCTAACAATGGATTTAAATACATAAACAGGCTACAGCTGTTTAGCCTTCTAAATTCTGACACCTCCTTCCTCCATGTGGGACTATAGTCTGGTTTTCTTTTTGTCTTTGACTTTTTGTGGATTGAAATCCAATACTTTTGTCTGCATCTGCTGCTAAAAGCCATTTCTCCCCAGCCACAGACCAGTCCCCTTGTGTCTCATTAAGCACATTTACATTTGGCTCTTAAAATCCTAAACAGAGCATTCCATGCCTAGCAATAGTGCACTGATGAAAGATGCGCTCTACTCATGGCTTCTGTAATGACACATGGTATTTGGAAGGATTTGGACCCCATTATTTGGAAGGACTCAAACAGAATCTTATTTTTTTTTTAAATGTGACTGCCCTGTTACAGACTTTAAAAAAAAAAAAAGCCAGGACTTTTCTATAGTAGGCAACAAATTTAATTAAAAGGCATTTAAAGAGCAAATTTTCGCATTGTGGATTAATTCAGGGGGGTGGGTATTTTTGTGAAGCTCCTCCGATGATCTTTAAGGTCCCTTTCTAACCCAAATGATTCTACAATTCTATGATAAGTCAACGAAGGTGGTTTATTTCCTCGAGAAGACATTAGCAACATTGAGAGCCCCAAGGTATGAAAGCCATCGGGTGCCACCAGCCTTCTCAGTCACCTGATTCCACGGGGAATAGCAGGCGTATTAGATCACCACAAGGTAATTAAATACAATTAATTGGCTCTGAACCAATCCCTTCCACAAGTGCCCACTGAAGCTTTTCAGGTGGCAGGAATGTCAGGAATTCACGATTCTGGCACACAGCAGTAGGAAGACTTTCCAGACTGGCTCCTACAAGTCATACTGGCTTCGGTTCAAGGCTTCTATTGATCATTCCTCTGGTAGCAATAAATAAACACAACAAAACCCCCCAAAAATAAAAAAATAAAACAAACAAGAAGGAAGAAAGCATTCAGGAATGCAGCCCTGAATCACTTGGGATTCAAGATGAACAAATAGTATCTTGCATCATATTATGAGCCAACAAGTAGAACAACCTGTAGGCCACAGGTGCAACGCGCTCACCACGAGAAGGTACCTTTAGTCACCCAGCTGTGCTTTTCCCAACTAACTGTATATTCTATGCAGCTCCTACACGTAGCTCCAAGAAAAATGAGCGGCTTTAGACTAATCTAAAGCTAATGAAGGAAGTCAGGCCTGTGCCCAGAGTGAATTGTCACATTTACCTTCACAAGAGCAGATGGGAAAGGCAGGCTTTTGGATGCTTCTGGAGGAGCTTACAGCCAACAACTCAAGGTCTGGTAGACCTTGAGCTTTCAAAAGATGGCTTTCAAAGAATGGACAGCTGTCATCAACTCCAGCTGACATAACTAAACAATGCTCATAAAACTTGCCAGCAGTGTCAGTTTTAGCTGGATTATGCCTCAAGGCACATCACCCACAGAAGATGTTGTATCAGCCACTCCAGTGATCAGAAAAGCACAATGGAGACATCTCCACGCCAACACGGACAATATCAGAATGGGCTCTAAGTCTTTTTCCATACTTTGGAGCATAATATTAATCCAACAGAATTAGCATTGATTCAACTTCAAAGGCAGAATAAAATCAAGGAACTATTAAGAACATTAAGGCTGCATAGACAAAACCAGCAATCTTTTTATTATTAAATATCATTATTAACAATTATTAAATATCATAGAAGCATAGAATGGTTCGAGTTGGAAGGGACCATAAAGATCATCTAATTCCAACCCCCCTGCTCTGGGCAGGGAGACCTCCCACCACTCCATGTTTCTCCAAGCCCCTCCAACCTGACCTTGAACCCCTCCAGGGATGGGGCAGCCACAGCTTCTCAGGGCAACCTGGGCCAGGCTCTCACCACCCTCA
>JAOTQQ010000079.1:2906704-2917820 GCA_026546715.1 Gallinago undulata | reverse complement strand
CTCCAGGGATGGGGCAGCCACAGCTTCTCAGGGCAACCTGGGCCAGGCTCTCACCACCCTCACAGCAAAGTTCTTCCTGAGATCCCATTTAACTCTCCCCTCTTTCAGCTTAAAACCATTCCCCCTCTTCCTGTGGCTCCCTTCCTCATCAAGAGTCCCTCCCCATCTCTCCTGTAGGCTCCTTTTAGGTATTGAAAAGCTGCTGTAAGTTCTCCCCAGAGCCTTCTCTTCTCCAGGCTGAACAACCCCAACTCTCTCAGCCTGACACGATGTGAAAAAATGGGAGACCATTGAAAACCAGAGACCTTAAAGGAATATGATCTCAAGAAAATTTGGCAAAGGAGTACCAGCTAGCTCCATGGTGGTCAGTCCTTACAAGCCAACAGACATAGTGAGACCATTATACAAGTAGTAGCCTGAAGTACCCTCCTTCCATTCAGAGTCACAAGCCAGAAGAAGGCTCCGTTTAGCCCTTTGAAACATTCTCCTCCACCCACAGAAGCTGTGAACTTTCTCTGAGAAATTCTGCCTGTGGTACCACCAGCGAATTCCTCCGCTGGAAACAAAGGAGCATTGCTGTCATCCAGCAGCCGTGGGCTGAGGAACTTCCTGCCCCCAGCCAACAGAAGAACTCCCCCGTTAGTGCTGCAATCAGCATTTACCAACCTACTTCCCATTCTCTATTCTCTGGCCAAACTTGCCTCCAGCCAGAAGGAAAAACAGGCAGCCTTTTGCCTGCATTTCCCTTTGACCAGCCTTCCACACACACAGAAGATAAGAACTCAGAAAGAATAAATACTCAGTCAAATCTAAGAGCCATCTAACCTCTTTTTAATCCTTATGCTGATTTCATTTGTGTTGTCCCCACTCGCTATCATCTTTGCAGAATCCCTAGTACGAGGGCATTCTCTGAAATCTCCCTCAAAAGCCTTTGGTACCTCTTATCCAGCATTTTCTTCTGTAAGACAAGAGTTTGAAGGACCAACAGCTTTCTCTGGAGCTCTCAAGAATCTCCTTTTCTAAAAAAATCTCTAACCTTCATCACATGCATCCGTATAACTCTCAGTTGAAAGAAATGAGCCTCTCCCTGCTACTTAAAGTAATGAAAATACTGCAATATTCTATTTTCAGCTGGCTCTGCATAAACAAGCAGAAGGAAAGCTCTTCCTTCCTTCTCTGACCCAGACAGACCTCTAATTGCAATAGGTATTCAAGTCTGTGTTATACTTCCTGAGCAGAGTCTCCCAGCTGTGCCTAACTGATGTGAATAGCAGGCTCCGGTAGATTATTTGAGTCCTTTTTCCTTCAAATGGCTTCATTTCAGAACTGCAAAATAGAAAGAAGCAAAAAAAGCACTCCTAGGTATCACTTACAATAGAGCGCTGAACAGGAGTCATCTCAGAGCTCCCTCTGAACTCCACTCAAACTCCCTCTTAAAATTTCTTTCTTCTTTTGATGCATACAGAAAGCCGAGCAACAAATTTTGATTGGCAGAAGGCAAAAGACTCAATAATCTTCTAAGTCTTAAGTTGTGTTTTCTCCTGATCGGTGCAAACCTGACAAGTTCGAATACGGCACTAGAGACATCTAGATTCAAGTAAATTCACTGCTGCAGGGTCTTTGAAGTCCTCTTGCATCATCAGGAATATCACAAAGGATTTATAAACTTCCTCAGTCATTCCAGATTTTCCATTGTTCACAAAAGTGTCAAATATTCAGCCACTGGCAGGGCTTCCACGGAAATGAATATAAATTAACCATTTCAATTTAATGTCCAATTATCCTGTGTATTAATAGGCACTTCACATTGGTCATAGAGTTCTTCCAAAAAATTCAGAGGAAGAAAAGCTCAAGCTACATGCCCAAGGTAGGACTAAATACCCTAATGACTTTTCATACATTTCTGAATGTTAATTTTGTTTAAAATATTTAGATGATTTCCTCATACCTATGAATAAATAATCCCATGCCTATGTGTATATTATTTGTAGGCCCAGGAAAAAAAAAAAAAACAAAACCACACACTTAAATTTTCACTTCAGAGACATTCAGAACAACAACAAGCAAAAAGCTTCTTCCAGCAAGAAGTCCCTGTGAACCACGGTAAAAATGCAAGAAAAAATAGGAGACCACGTGGTCTTGATACTATATAAAAATGAGTCAAAGGGAGCAGGAAAAGCCTCTCATACCATTCGCGATGATCAAAAAATGATTAGAAATATCACACTATTTAAGAAACCATTAGGTAGTGGATATATAAAGGTGTGGCTTTGATCAATGCCAAACACTGAAAATGAGAAATCCAGTTTTCAAAGCCTTGCAAGATAAAATGCTCAGGAAAACAGAGATAGATTGGATGCAGACTTTTGCTTATTCAAAAAAATTTGCAAGTGCCATTTGTCCTATATATAGGATGCAACAGAAAAGAGCTTTATGTTCTTTCAGCTTTGCCAAAAAGGTGTGTGAATGCGAATTCTCCTGCTATCTCCTTTCTCTGACTCTTTTTTTTTTTTTTCCTCAAGTTTATGCTCAGCAGTGCTTCAGGGTCTCTGGAGCTTCTCTGCCAAGTACCCTGCCTGGATAAGAGGTTAAATGCCAAAAGAACATCTCCTCCTGCATGTACATCCTCATTTAAAAAAAAATAAATTAATTTAGCAATAGTATATATGCAAAGTCATATACGACTGCATATAAATGTAGTGAGGGCCCCCATAGTCTGTTGCACATGTCTGTTAGGTGAGATTAATCTTTTTTTTCTCCCTCAAATGACACAGTTCAGAAATAGATGGCTCTATTCAACTGGCCAGGAAGCCAGTCTTGTGTTAACAGCCTGTCCTCTGCTAATACATCCTCAAAAGTTGTTCTTCCAACTAATAAAATGACTTAGCAACTCGTGGCGGTTCTTCACCTGACGAGGTTCTACTGAAATCAGTGGGGCCCTTCTACGAATTTTAATGGGCATCGGGGATGTCAACTCACATCTCACCTTCATCACGTTGGTCAATACAAGCCAGGCAGAAGGAAGAACCGCTCACAGTACAGCACGTATAAAAACAGGACAGAAAACAAAAAAAATATATAGATTCTGAGCTGTCTGGGGGGACAGATTAATTTTAGAGCAAGAGCCAAGCAAAGGAGAAAAACTGTAACAGTTGGAACTCTGAAGTCTCTGATTAATACCTCTCGTGCTGACCATTACTGCCTTATTCTTTCTGGGAGGAGAAGAACTGACAATATTTACATAAGGCTCTTCCCAAGGGTGAGGGGGAGTAGGAGAGAAGTGTCAAATGTTGATTTACTTGGGGGGTGGAAGAGGCAGCCCTAACACCATCACTAATTTTATTAACCTCACCTCGTGCTTCATGTGTCGCGGGATGCAGTCCCAGGTCCCACCACCTTTCAGATCGTCATGTGGGCTACAGCATCTGTTAAAAAAAAAAAAAAAATTAAAAAAGTGTCATTGGTACATAGCAGAGAGTGGCTTAAAAAGTAAAAGTAAGACTATCATTAAGAATAACATGTTACTATTGTTTTCAGCCCAGGAAGCCAGGTCATTTTGGGTTCCCATAAATAGAAAGCGGCAAGGCAGTGAAAAAAGAGTCAGATCCTCGTTGCACAATTTTTTCTCCTCCCGTTCTTGATTTCACGCCAATGTAACCAAAAGATTGACCTACAAGAGCTCAGATTTCCTTCCTGTTTCTTCCCTCCCCTCTCCAAGTTTCAAGCTAATAACTTTGTTATCTCTAAGCCCCACTGTAGTTCTCTTCAACAAAGTTAAACACGCCGCCGAGTGAATCAGCAGCTGGAGTATGAGCTAACTCCATCCAAACACCATCAAAGGTTATATCAACACAGGGAGGGCTTTTTAGCAGGGTTTCTTAAGAAAACAAGGCTTATGTAAATAAATTAGCTACCAGTCTGCCTATGACCCTGTTCTCCCACTCCACCAATAATTTTTGAACCATCGGCCAATTTTGACCGTATTTAATGAAAGAAGGAATATCTCGGTGCCATGACAGGGGGTTGGAAGGGAAATCAGAGATACCCAAATCAGGGCTTCCTGTAGGCATCAGGCTCAAGCATGGAACGCCAAGATTCCTAAAATCTCATCTGTAATCAGTTCTTACTCCACTTGTTTCAGAGAAAGTGACAAGTCCCGAGAAGGACCAAAAGCACTCAGGCACTTGTTTCGTGATGGAGCCATGACCAAGAGGTGAGAGAACGCAAGGAACAACTTCTGCTCAAGTCTCAGGACTAAAACCTCTCCTTTTTTTCCTTTGCTGTCACAAGGCAAGACCTGCAGATTCACATGAAGTCTTTGTCTCTGAAGGATTGCATCTGGCATTGTATCTCATTCACCTCAAGCTCCACAATACCTTGCACCAGAGCATTTTCCATTAATGAGACACCCTCAAGCACCTGGTAGCCCACATTAAGGTTCTTGACCAAGTTGGGAGACAAATTTGACCAATTTTGGACAAAATCAAGACAAGCAGCCACTCACAGTGGTAAAAGCAAGCCCTGTAGTGTTCAGCTCAGGAGAGCTTGTTCTACCCTGAATCTATAAAGACAATTTTTCTTTTAGTTCTGACAAAACAAGGTTCCTTCTTTGAATCTTTTACAGTCAATATGATGTCTCTCCTCCCCTGTACTCACACCCAACTCACTAACACTAAAAGAGCCCATCTTCTCAGCTTCCTCGGGGAGCAAAGTGCTGCCTTTTGACTTCTCTCCGCAGAGTGGAAAGATATTATATAATTAACTGCTAATGGCAAGCCCTCACTGCATATTAATAAGCCAGCCAATGAACAGCACATACTTTATTATTCGGATTACAGCTAGCACAACAAGCTGAGGTGGCAGACAAGTACTGAAAAAAACAAAAAAAAAAAAAAGTGAAAAGGTATCAAAAAAAACATACATATGCTCTAAGTTGCTGAAAAACATGTTATATCCAGGGAGATATTTTTAGGCTTCCATAAACTGACAGGTGCCTACATTATGCTACAAGTCTTTAATCTATAAAATTGGATTTACAGCCAGTTCTTCAAGAAGAGCGAATGCACCCAACAGCCACAAAGCCCTACATTCTCTGGATGTTGAACTGGCACGAATTTGAAGGACTCAAAACTGTAAAGAATTGCACACGTCCTCTTTCTAAATTTTCTTCAAGTAGAAGCAGGGGTTGTTTTGATTTTTTTATTATTGTTTGGGTTGAGCTTTCACTTAATCAAAGCTTTAACACTATGTAAGTTTTTCCTTGGAGAGCTGGCCTGTGATCAGCATATTTAAATAGCAAACAGTTTATGCTTAACTTAACAGAATGTAACAGCTAATGACTCAAACACGAGTTTAAAGCAAACCACCACCGATGGCTTCCCTACAGTACATCTGTTTTGATTGTAAAAAGCAAAAACTCACCAGCTGTGAGGGTTTTTCCTCTGGTTTCTGAACCAGAGGAAAATCAGAGCAGATTATTTCACCGCAAATGTGGTCAGGTCTTTGTCTGATGAGCAGAATTCCTTTCTTGGTCAGATCTCTTCACCACTGACCTGTTAACAGAGAGCATTTGGAATGTTTTAGTTATTACAGATAGTATACATGTATTCAATCACTGCAAATCATTGTTCAGTTCATACAAAACAGAATACTTAATTATTGTATCAGGATGACCCCCCAAACCACCTCTGGAATTCAAAACTAGATGTTTCACCACCAGTTTCCCCATGTAATCCAAATTACCAAGGATCCTTTATCACATGGAGTTCTGTGTATCCTCCTTCAGACTCTAAAATAGCAAACCAATGATTTTTCAACAGTGTGATAACCTCATTGACTGCCTAGTTACGTATTTCTAAGTCTTTTAAAGCAGAAAGAACAAATTTCTAGTACATCCTGTAAAACCAGAGTTCCTGGAGTTACTACAAGGAATTTTGAACACCATTGTATCAGTTATAAAACTAAGTGATTCTCATATGACAAAATGCTTCTATTCATATGGTTCCACCAATTCAAATGATATTTATTTAACCAGTACCAAGGAGCATCTTCCATTTAAGCTGAATTAATGACCTTTCAACTCTAACAGATGCTGCCACACACGAAACTTGGAAATGCTACAAGAAAACACCGAATTGCCTTCCCCCTCCCGACAATTGGGTGGAAACACCTGGGCAGACACTGAAAGGGCACTTTGTCAGATCTCTGTCTGCCTGTGATGTGGAAAAAAAGGTGATCACTGATGATTTTGAGCTTCTGAAAGCATTCTGCATTGACTAGTTTTACTGTTTTCAGCATATTCTGTGATTCTTATTTCTCTAAGCACTACTATCTTAGTCCTTCAGCAATTTCATTTAAGTCAATTACATTCTTATGGACCGAGACGTTATTGGAAGTGAGAAATAATGATATTTAAAGGAAGATATGTGTAATTTTTTTCTTAAAAATACCTTCAACAATGTAACTTGATTTCCCATTAATAACATCTAGTTTTAACGTCTTACTGTTAACTCCCCTTCCAACCAGGGAAGATGAGTCACTGATAATTGATAATTCAGCTAATTAAATTCCCAGCCTAGGTACCAGCCACTAGATTAGCCTGCCTTCCGATTGCTTCTCTAGGAAGATTCTCTCACTATTATTGATTGTTATTTATTTCTACATGTCTGTACTACACAAATGCCAACAGTGAACGAAGAAGAAATCATGATTTCTATAATAAAGACTTTACAAATTTCTCAATGGAATATATGTCTCCTGCCTGGCCTTATTATCCCTGAACTAGAATGACAGTAGGATTTGGCAATCCAAACAAACAAACAAAAAATTTATGCTTAGAGTTATCTTAGGATAAACATTAATCCTCTTTTTTGCCCTTTTAGGAACTGGTTATTTATTTTCCTTGAGCAACTGAGCAATAAATATAAATTGTGCAATTCTAAGTAATGGAAAGAAAACGTTACTTTAGTTTTAGTTGGGTACAGGAGTTACCATAAAAACAAATCACTAAAACAGATCAGTTCCTTACTCCAAAAATAAGGAACGAAAGGGATGCATCCTTTACCAGAGTTGTTTGAAGACTAAAAAGGGAAAAAAAAAAAAGAAAAAAAAAAAAACAGAGAAGAAATATGCAGTCAAACAGCTCACAAATAGCTGGGACAGAAATAGAGATTCCAGATACAGCAAGTGAGAATCAACACACAAATAACGTGTGTCCAGCACACTCAGAATGTCTGTCTTCTTAATATTCTCAAGGACAACAAATGGCAAATGACTGAGGAATCTCTGAATTCAAAGAAGTCTCCTGCCTGCATGAATCTTTCCAGGAACAGGAGACAGTGTTCCCAAACGCTAGAAGACAGCGCTCAATCTGGTGTCGGAGGTCACTCTCTGAGGAGGAGTAATTCGCTGAAGAAGATGGTGATGTCAGCTCCAAACACGAGATGGAAAAGATCCAGGAAACTTGTTAGTTCTGCAACCGTTCGAGAACCAATATTTAACTCGGGGAATTAGCAAGGAGACCAACTGGGAACCGGGAAGGCATGCCTGCAGAGAAGCAAAGCAGGAATTGTATAAGAAATGCAGGTCAAGGTCTTCCAGGGACAGGTCCTGTTCTGCTCGTTCCTCCAGCCCTTGTACCCAGCCCAAAGCTTTGGCATCACTCAGGCATCTCTATTTTCCATCAACTTTACCCGGACTGGAAGCATCATCCACGCTACGTTACGTGGTGGCTGGGATGCTTTGGAAATAGCACACTCCTGCCTGGTGGGGGAAAAAAAATAACTGCAATGAAATTCCTGCTCCTTGGAATCAAAAAGTAACCCTTTTTTGAACCTGCCAGGGTCCGATAATACTCTTCTCACATCAATCTAAGGCTGGAAGAACTGGTTTGATGCGTCCACTAATTTCTGCCTTCTGCTCTCGGAACTTTTTCTGCCTGCACAAGCAAGGCTGAAAAGCCCTCCTGTGAGCAGATAATGGCTGATCATACACAACGTCATAAACCCACAATTCAAGCATCTTTAGACAATAAAATCTTTTACTGCCTGAGCCTCCTTTTCTCCCTCATGCAATATTTTCACAGCTGTCATTAAACTTTTTTCTGGAACTTCTGCATCAACAACTACACATCCCTTTTTTGCTTCGAATATTTAGGTATTTATTAAATATTTCTCCCTTTTCTACAGTTTTAAGTGGAATATGTCCCCAGCAGCAGCAAGAGCAGCTCTAGGCTCTGCCCACCTGCGGGCTCTGACATTTTAGACCCCACCAGCCTGGGGACCTGGTTGGCCCTGGATCCTGAGCAGGAACCATCCCGGGTGGTTTGGGGAGAATGAGCTTAGGGAAATGCATTATAATTCAAAGGATGAAGAGAGAGAGACTCAAGCCCTGATTTGAGGAGCTGAAATACAGAAGAGGAAGGAAGCACACTGGTGTGGGAAGCTGGAGCACACGGTCTGGGACATCCAGAACTGCTGCTGCTGCCACCACAGCCATAAAACCTGGGAAATCATAACGTGCCACTCATCCCTCTGACTTTCCCTACAAATGCTATCTGGTATTCACCAGCATTTACTTCCCCTTTCCTAGGCTTTAGGGAGTGCGTTGTTGTTTGTTCTACTGCCAGTTATTTTCATATTTTTCTGAAGTGGGTTACTTCTTGACCAAATTTTTTGATGTCTCTGGAGCCACAAGTTTTTGATATCCCAGATGCCATTTGCAGATAATTCCCAGTTTCCAATAGTATTCCCCACACCGAGCTACCTTCCCAAATGCGTTCTGCAACACTATGCATCAGGAGAACCTTGGAAAATTATTCCTATTGATGTGGTGTATATATACATGTGCAAGCACAGGGGTGCATGTGCACATACATTTGAGTGCATAAACCATAGATAAACAACTGGAGCCACCTCCTATTTACAGAAGGTAAGGGCAACCAGATTGCAATTAGCACATAAGGATATATTTAAGAGTATTTTAGTTTAGAGTGACAAAGCGGCATTCTTCTTTGGTCATCCTGCCCCTCTGCTCTGGTGAGGACTCCATCTGGAGCACTGGGTCCAGTTCTGGGCCTCCCAGTTCCAGAAGGTTAGGGAAGTGCTGGAGAGGGGACAGCAGGGGGCTACAAAGATGATGAGGGGGCTGGAGCATCTCCCTTATGAGGAGAGGCTGAGGGACTTGGGTCATTTTAGTCTGAAGAAGACTGAGGGGGGATCTGATCAACACCTATAAATACTTCAAGGGTGGGCGTCAGGAGGATGGGGCCAGTCTTTTTTCAGTGGTGCCCAGGGACAGGACAAGAGGAAATGGGCACAAACTTGAATGCAAGAAGTTCCACCTAAACATGAGGAGGAACTTCTTTGCTGTGAGGGTGGCAGAGCCCTGGAAGAGGCTGCCCAGGGAGGTGGTGGAGTCTCCTTCTCTGGAGACATTCAAACCCTGCCCTGACACATTCCTGTGCAACCTGCTCTGGATGGACCTGCTTTGGCAGGGGGTTGGACTAAATGATCTCGAGAGGTCCCTTCCAACCCCATAGCATTCTGTGATTCTGTGGTTTGTCCCTGAGAAATAGATTAGTCTACGCAATAACACAAGCTTGCTGTGTTAAGAAAAAGACATTTATATTTTTAGATGTCTGGCCTTCCATAGTTCATTATCTACACACAACAATTTTCTAACCATAAAATCTTTTCAGAGTTATATAAAAAAAAAAGCATATTCATGCAGGTCTCTAAGAAGACTGGCCCAGAATTCACGCAATGGTGAAGACCAATGCTAAATTTGAGAAGATAAGAGGACCTGGTAACAAGTTCTATTATGCTCAAGAGAAAACTGAATATAAAACTCATGTCTTAGCAATTTAAGTGAAAGTGTTGCCCTTCTGCATGGCTGAAAGCTTCACACTGTGCTGAGAATAAACTTGCAGACAGCAATGACAGCTGTGGGAATGATGCCACATATTAAAATGTTTAAACTTTTCTCACAGATGACAACAGGAGTAGTCACCCAACAGAGCATCGCTCTGCTCAGGTACAGGTCAGCTGAGACAAGGAGCAACACTTGGGGGAAGACTATAAATTGGAAAGAAAAATAAAGCCAAAATAAGTTGGTTTTTTTTAAGATAACCCTCTAAAATAAGGAAGAATGCTTAACAACATAGATTAAAACTAAGAAATGATTAAATTCCCCATCAAGTTGATTCATTTAATCCATCAGCAGACACGTATCTTGCAAGTGAAGGATGGAAAGCTTCAAACTGATCTCAAGAAATTATGGAAAAATGCAAAAATAGGTAAATAAATGTACATTAGGCATCTCCCTCTTGTCAATAAAAGGCAAATATCTACACTGAGCCACGTTCATTTGTACTGAAAAAAAAAAGTTAGCATATAGTATTGTAACAATTTTTTCATTAATTCCCTCAGAATCATGTAAAAAGATACTGCAAAGTGACAGCTCCTGGGAGTCCTTCTCACCATCAAGTCTGGAAACTGTGGGTTTTTCATAAGATTAGAGATGGATGAAGGGAAGAAGCCATAGTTCAGAGTTCCCAATTTGCACATCACTCCTTGTACCTACGTGTTAAGAGGCTCAATCAGAACACACACCTGGAAGGCATGTCAGAAAGACGTGGCCTGTTGTGGTAGGAAATTATTTATCAAAACCAGAGCCTTTGCAGAAACACCAAAAAGAGCAGGAAAAGGCAAAGTGCTGTCCCTGTGAAGGGCAGTTCTCTCTGGGGCTGTAGTATGAAGCTTTCAGTCCGTCTTTCTGCAACCATCAAGCATATAACGACATTGCCGCTTCCCTGGCTCTGAGATATGGCCACCTGAATCACAGGAGTTGGAAGGGACCTCTGGAGATCCTCTAGTCCAACCCTCCTTCCAGAACAGGGTCACCCAGAGAAGGTCCCACAGGAACATATCCAAGGCCTCCAGAGAAGGAGACCCCACCACCTCTCTGGGCAGTCTCTTCCAGGGATCTGCCACCCTCACAGCAAAGAAGTTCCTCCTCATGTTTAGGTGGAACTTCTTATTTTCCAGTTTGTGCCCATTTCCTCTTGTCCTGTCCCTGGGCACCACTGAAAAAAGACTGGCCCCATCCTCCTGACACC
>JAOTQQ010000079.1:2851887-2879829 GCA_026546715.1 Gallinago undulata | reverse complement strand
CTCACCACCCTCACACCAAAGAACTTCTGCCCCACATCTCAGCTCCATCTCCCCTCTTTCAGGGTCAAACCCTTCCCTCTTGTCCTATGTCTCCCCTCCCTGATCAAGAGTTCCTCCCCATCTCTCCTGTAGGACCCCTTTAGGTGCTCCCAGCCCTGCTATGCCCAAGCCAGAGGTGCTTAAGCCACCGTTCCTAATATCCCAATATTTTCAAGATCTGTAACACTTCAACACAGATTTTTGTTTCTGTTATGGCCATTGAGAGCTCAGCCCTCTTACTACTGAGTTAAAAAAAGCCAAAACCAACAGACAAAAACCTTATTTATTTCCAGAGCCTTGATCCATGTAATACTTACTCTTGAAAACCTCTTATCAGCTTCTGGAAGGTAAAATGCTATGATAAGATATGCAGATCTCATTAAGCTAATATTTATCTAATGCTATCTACGCTTTTAAAAGGAAATCTAGTAAAAATACTGAAGGCAAGGAATCTCCTTTACTTTCTTGCTGATTTTTTTAAGTTGGGGAGTTCTGAGGTCTAATTTGGAGGCTTCTGTATGGTTTTATTTGCACAGCAAACACCAGTGTTTTATTCTTCAGAGGTAAGGGAGGCTGCCAAAGTAAAATTTACTTTTGAACCTAGTTTTTAATAAAAATATTGAACTAGAGAGAAGGTGTTTGGCAATATTAAAAAACAAAAACAAGCACACAAGAAAATGACACCTTTCCCGAAGGGACAAACTAGAATCTAATCTCCTGAAAATACAAAAATTGTTTTCAAAAGCAGTTTTCAAATCGCTTTCAAAAAAAAAAAAAAAAAGCAGCCTTTCAACTTTTTAGCACACATTTTAGCTGCTGTGTTTAAATATCTGCTTCCCTGATTATATGGAAATGAAACAGCTCAAACCTTTCAATTAGTCATCCTAAGCTGCTACCCGTTAGCGATGCGTCATACCCCTGATATATGTCACAATTTCCTCAAATTCAAAATGTGCTTTCAAAAGGCAGAAAGTTCTCAAATGCAAATTAAAAAAAAAAATGGAAGAAAAGTAACATTTTTAGATAACACGAACTGTTTGTTTTCTCCTCCTGTATTTTTTGCTCCAGCAAAAAGGAGGCTGAAAGTCATAGAATCATAGAATTGATTCTATGATTTTTCAAGAGCTTTTTCAAGAGCTTTTCTTCAAAATTCAGAATTGCCATTTGCCACGTGCCCTTGCCCTCTCCCGAACCCAGCACGTCCAGCACCTCTCACTGTGTTAGTGTTTTCTTTCCATAATCACTATAATGAATGACGTTTATAAATAATACATTTCCTTTGTTTCCTTTCGTTCTGGGGGGACAATTAGGTCTCATAAAAGATCACATGTGACAGAAAAGAATCGTAATTTTAAAAGATATAAAAATATCAAGGAACAGATCAATTTTTCCATATAGTAACATATTTTCGTATTTAATTTGAATACTTAGCATAATGTTGTTATAAAATACACTGTACATATTTAGAAATTACTAGTCTCAAGATCTTCTCTTTTATGTGCTTTCTGTCAACAACTAGACACATTATACCTATTTCCTTTATACAGCCATTTCCAGAAATGCCATTATTCTCTAGTCGTAACCCATAACTTCATTACAGTTGTCAGCCTGCTCCTTGAATATTTATCTCTAGGATTTTCTTTCCCTTCAGTGGCATAGAGGGACTTGGAGGGATGAAGATGAAATACAGGAGCTTTTTTTCCCACCTTGTGTTTTATATTTTGAGGGCTTCATTCAGAAATATATGACTAATTTAAACAGTAGGCTGAATTCTAAAAACACAAATAGTCCCACTGACTTGAAAGATGCTTTAAGCACATATTTACTTATGTTTATGAATCATTATTTATTTCTGCCCCAGTTACTTGAAAAGATGCTGTGCGTGTTTACATCGTGTTTGAAGCATACTGATCTATAGTCAAGATTTTTTTTCTCAAAACAAAAAACTAGGACTGCTTATAAGTTACAAGAAATAAATTAAACGTCCAAAGCTTCAGCATAAATATTCAGACACACAGGGCTATATTCATGGCGAGTAGGATCAGGAATTATCCTTCACCATCACAAATAAGGCCAATAGCCAGAAACGCAGTAGGACATGTAAAAATAAAAAAAAAATAATTAAAGATGGAACTGCAATAAAATAGGTGTTCCCGTGCTGGTGTCACTCTGCCACACTCAAGTTAACAATTGCAAACTGGGCTTCACCCAAGTGACTTACTGTTATATTTAGTAATTTGTAACAAACAAAAAATAATTTCTAACTAAAGTTATGGGTACGTTTCTAGAGCCATCTGCTAGATGTAAAGAGCTGGATGTTAGAAGCATTTTCCCAGAGCGATCTCATCTGTCTTGTTGTCTGTGGAGTTAGAGAATTTGATGACTAAAATCGAAACCTATAAATAAAGATTTTGTATAGTTTTTAAATTTATACTCTGGAGCCTTTCAGATAATACAGCTTTTCTGTATTTCTTTGCTTTCACCGTTCTGCCTTCATACTCCATATGAATTCTTTCTATTCACACAGCTTTTCCAGAATCTGGAGCCTCTTGGTCTGAATCCCTTTCAGACAGAGGTGAGAGGGGGAGAAGACAATTCTCTGCAAAAATTCATTACAATGCCGCCTCCTCTCTAAGGTGCTGAGGATGGATAGTCATATTGCAACAAGATCATCTCCCATGTCCTCATGTGTGGACTCCAGCCTGGAGCCACCCCTATGAAGAACTGCTGAGCAGGCACAAGTCCATGGTTCTCATCTTCTGTCCACGGCACCATGTCATGCCCCTGTTTGGATCCCCCTTCAGCTGCTGGATACATCAAGCTGGTGGGTTTGCAGGGAACATTGATTTAGTGTGAAGGTTCAGATGCCGAGAAAGCAGAGGAGCACCCCCCTCTCCCCAGTACAAATCCTAAAAGCCAGTGCTTGCCCTGACAAGTCTCCCCATAAGATACAAAGAGCTGGATCCTTCGCCACAGACAAGTCTGGATGGATTCGTACTAACTGATAACGCAGTCCACAGCACTGGGTATTAATTCAGTAAATAGCTTGAGAAAAAATGAAACAAATTAGGTGGAAAATGTGTTTGTTTTCAAAAGCACAAAAGCTTCCATCCAAAAGGCAGTTTGGGAGAGGGTCTATCTCAGCAAGCTACAGAGAAGGTGGTTTTGATGCTTCTGAAGGTTGTGTAGGATGACAGATAACCAAAGTGAGACTCTGGGATGCTCTGCTTACCCTGGCTGAACAGACTAGCAGGGCCAGTCCTACCCTCCTTCGCCAGAGAAGTCAGCATTAGCTCGATGGCATCCCTGGGGACGAGAGCCCAGCCCCACTGGTGACGGGCTTTGTCCTGGTCTCCCTGACTTCCGAAGAAGCAAGAGCATGTGCGGCTTTAACTGCATCCCTCCTGTGCTCCAAGGGTGGAGATGATGCAAGGAACTCCTCCGGAATGCCTGAGGAGCACAGATTCTGCAAACACCCAGAACTATTACCCCAGAAGAACAGAAAGAAGGAGACGTCACACTCCAGCTCACTCACAGCTTTTCAGCAATAAGCCACAGTTGGGAAAAGAGCAGCTTTTTTCAGATGGATACAGTGTCACAACAAATATCACAACATTTGTAAAAGACTAACACCCAAAATGAGATAAGCACACATGGAAGCCACTCCTTCCCTTTTGTCCATAATGGCTAAAAGATTTAAGCTAAGATTTATGATCTTTTAGGTTTTCTCCTGAGCTTGAGAGAAAGCTGCTGATGGAGGAAGCTACTTCTTGGATGAGGCCTGATTTGTTTAGGGAACCCAGTAACACCTGTTTCCCTGGTCATGGGAGGAATTAAACCTGAGGGCTGGTTTCTCTGCAAGCCATTCCCTTCCCAGGCCGCTCACGCCACCAAAGCATCTGGGGCTCCAGCTCCTTTCTGCTTTTCTCCTTCTCCTCCCTACGTAACCCTCCAAACCATGCTGCTCTAACCAGCAATACCTGACCAACTCCTTCGCTCACGCAACTCTAATTAGCCCTGCCTAGACTGTTTAACAGTCACTTTGTTTTAAACTATCTATCTAGTATATAAATTAGGGTTTTTTTTTTAATGTAAGAGGCAGGGCCTACTAATTAACCCAAACACTGGCATTAGAGGTGATTTCAGAAAAACTCAAAGTTATTAACCAATAGTGCCTTGATTCTATTAATTATCTATAATCTATTGTATAGAATCAATGTTTAATGATTCAATGACTTTGTTTAAACTGAAAGAGGGGAGATGGAGCTGAGATGTGGGGAAGAAGTTCTTCGGTGTGAGGGTGGTGAGAGCCTGGCCCAGGTTGCCCCGAGAAGCTGTGGCTGCCCCATCCCTGGAGGGGTTCAAGGGCAGGTTGGAGGTGGCTTGGAGCAACCTGGTGTGGTGGAAGGTGTCCCTGCCCAGGGCAGCAGATTTGAACTAGACAGTCTTTAAGGTCCCTTCCAACCCAAACCATTCTGTGATTCTATGAATTCCAACATGAGGTTTTGTTTCCTTTTTTCAGAACCTCTGTGGAAATTGCCAAAGAAATTATGATTTGGATCACAAATAACAACTTTTTTTTTTTTTTAAGTTCTGAAATGAATCCATAAATAAGTATATATGTCAGAATAAATGCACAGCATTTTTCTTTTTACATAAAAAAAGCCATTCTAACTCAGCGTGTTTCCATTCTGTCCCTTTGAATTTCTGCCACAATAGAAGTTCATGGTCTATCTTTTTTTTTGGAATGGACTGCACTGTGCAAACTTCATTCCCGCCCAGAAAGTGGCTGCTTTGTGAATTATTAAGCACTAATATGCAAATATTGTCTTATTATAAATATTCCTATAACATACTCTGTAAAGAATACAACTTGCTTGTACAGAATAATGGAGATAATATTTGCTTTTCAAGAAGCCAGCTCTCGTGAAAACAAACAAGAACACCCTTCCACCGTTCAGAAAGGTCAGATGTGAAAATACTAACATTGCCAGAAGTAATGCTGATGCCTGAAAGTAGGAAAACAATCATACCTTCTTTGCATATCGTTAATAATGTTTTATCTTTTTACACAAAATACAAGCCTAAAGATACCACAACAATCTCTGGAAAGCTGATCGTGAATTCTACAGCAATGCCACTTCTCAGCAACGTACAGCAAGTGTATTTTAACTGAACTTAAGTATAATTTCTAATTTTCTATATTTCAATGTAAAACAAAATCGATGTATGACAGCTGTTCAGAACAAGCTTTTGTATAATGGTACAGACCTATTCTAGAAAGCTATATATCGTTCAACACTATCTATCTAAAAACCAACAACCGCTGCAAATAAAGGCAAGAAAAAGATAACCAGTAAAACTGAACTTTCTATTGAACTTTCACCAATATGAGTCTGACCCAGATCACTAAAATACCAGTTACATGTTGCAGATGGTTTCTGCTAACAGCAAAATGCAACAGTACTGGCAGCTGCTTCCACCAGTAGGTCCCCTTGGCCCACCCCTGCTTACTAAGAGCCCTCCAAGATCCAGCCACAGAAAAGCAACAATTGGAAATTTTGCATAGGGACTCTAAAAGGGAACAGAGAGAGTCAATTTTTCAACATAAAACTTTAAAATGTATCAACTTTTTAACTCAGAAATGTAAAAAAGAAATCATCATACAGTATTTCACTACAAATCAATCTCTGATGTTTTGAAAACTTTCCAATGGATTATAGTCTTAAATGATGTCCTTCCCCAGCACTGAAACTCTGCTAGAGGAATATTAAACATTCCGTTCTGCAGACATGGGGATACACAGATGCCAGCAAGAAATTGTTGAGTGAACAAATTTCCCATGTTTCCTAGAAGAAAATATAACTAAAATCTTCATCTCGGCCAACTGTGCAATAAAGCATTCAACATTTGAATCTGGATCTGATTTTAACGTATTTAGCATCAATACAGTATTCAGAAAAGATTATTAAAGAAAGCACTGTTTAAAAAAATACAAATTCTTAATTTCCAATTGCAAAACAAATCTCACAAACAACTCAGCCATGGGGTTTTGAGAGAGCTTTTAGAAACGAATGTCAAAACCATAACAGAGTTTTTATTCAGTAAATGTTTGTATTAGGAATCACAATTTATAATTTTCAATCTGCTACCAAAAGAATCAGAAATTCAGTAGTAATCTGGGTTTAGCCAAAAAAAGAAAATATGATACTCCTAACATGATACTCCTGAGCAACTTTTCCTGAAAGCAGCTTGAAATGACTGTGTTTCAGGTTTTTTTTAATTATTATTCTTGTATATATTGCACACGCCAATTGAATGGGTTGCAACCAATGTATTGGTTTTATTCCAAAACATCAGGAAGTCCTTGCAGCAAAATGCTTCATATGTTCAACTCTCATTGCTCAATAAATAACTTCTAGCAAAACTGATGATCTCCTTGAGCTCTGAGCAGCCCTGGATTTCTCGTTGCTTCTAAAATACCCTGTGATTTCTCAACTATGATAAATATGTTGAGCTTAAAGCCACATGAATGTCCTGAGACCCACTCTGATATTTTTAACTTTACCCACAAACTGAAGGCAGTTTTAGGGCATGATTCTCCTTACCAGGATATATAGCGAACTCTAAAATGTCACTGGGAGCTTGTGCTGTTTTTATTTTGGCTCCCCAGGGAATCCACCAGCCTGAGATAACAATTAAAAAAAAATACACTTAAACCTACTCAGCTAAAATAACCAAATGCCCCTGTAAACAAACAAAAAAAAATTTCAATGAGATACGTGGGTTAGTTTTTCTGTTTGGCTCATCCTAATAGAAAAGTGCTATTTGTAAAATCAGAATCAGTGGTTATCAGTAATTAAATGTTCTTCTAGCTCTCTCCATCATCTTGTTTCTCATATATAGCAACAAATATTGCTCACAAAACACCCCATCGATACATGATACTATCACGGGATTCCAGATCAAGATCACAAAGGCTGAAGATCTGAAATCACAAGGGGACTTCGCTTTTCGGGTCATCTACAGGGAGTATGTGACCCGGATAATATCAACTGAATAAGCACATTACGAGAAGTCATCGAACTTGTGAGCAGGTTTCAGAGTGAAACAGTAACAGAACTTGGGAAGTTCAAAGATCTGAGAAAAATGAACGTGGAAGATCAAGAGAGATTTTCACACAGAAAGCTCGTGTCAAACAACAGAATCAATTTAGAGATCTGATAAAGTTTCAATGCTCAAATCTGCTCAAACTGGGACTTCGTGTAATTAAAACATTTCTAAAGTTCAGAATAAAACTCGCATTTTATTTAATAAACACCATTCTGCCATTCATAGATTTCCAGTATGCAAATAAACACCAGAACTGGCTAAAAATAATGAGTAGAAATACTCTATTACTAGGTCTGAATAAGCAGAACAGTAAGGAATTTTTTTTTCCTTCTTTTTTAGCTTATTAGCTTATAAGGAATTTAGGATTAGCTGTGGACTTCAACGTACAAGTTACCAGTTGATATGAAACAAGTAAATAACATACTTACACGGCTGCTGACCAAATTTCTGCCAAATTTGAATAGAGGAAAAGGGCCTCAAATAGATGAGGTTTGTAACAGTTTGATTAAAGGCTGGAAGTTGGGACGTTCAAGACCCCAGTCGTTCCTAGAAGCAGCAACGTGAAGGCACCAGGCAGCCAGCAGCACACAAAATTGCATAAGCAAAGTTTCAAGCAGTTTTAATTGGACAAATTCTTCTTTTTAACATTTCGATACACACGCACGTTTGTATCTTTTTAATGAGTTTATAGGATTTTACGGTCTTTGAGCCTGCTTCCACTTAGGTCAGCGTCAAAACTTTATCTGAGTTCAGTGAAAGCAAATCAATCCAGGCACAAGAACAATTATACTCATAAGGATCTGCTTATTTTTTGCTGATTACTGGAAAAAAATATAAAAATAA
This sequence comes from Gallinago undulata, assembly GCA_026546715.1. Lineage (NCBI taxonomy): Eukaryota > Metazoa > Chordata > Aves > Charadriiformes > Scolopacidae > Gallinago > Gallinago undulata. Next base: position 2,871,834 of record JAOTQQ010000079.1, on the reverse strand, counting down.
GCCCAAGAAAAATTATTCTCCTAATCATCACTCACTTCGTACTTCATTTACAACTGTTCGCAAGTACGTTTTCAATTATCGTTTTTCTTCTTACTCGGACACTTCTCACCCCATTTTAGTGGCTGCCCCAGAACTGGCTCCCAGTTAAGGCCACAGCCGGACCGGTGGGAAGCTGTGTTTGCCGTTTAATCACAGTTCTACGCGCTTTAGGCTAAAACCCTTTGTAAAACTGGATTGACAGTCCAGACAAACTGTTTGAACGGGACCTAAGAGGATTCTGCTTTAATGCTCAGAAGGAATAAGGCTCTTTAATGCAGAAAAAAGCCTCCTAATGGAGTCTGCGTGTGAGTCTTCGCTACTCCACGCGCGTGAGAGAGCTACCTGGCTATCTCCTACTCTCCTGCCCCACAAATGCTGATGGCTCTGACTTTTAAATGGCTAACGCTTACAGAAATGCTGAAGTTAAACACTTTAATGTCTTTTTTTTAACTCTTAGTGAGTAATGATTTCTCACCACACCAAGTGCGAGACGGCAACATTAAAATTGGAGCCGTTCCTTTCCAGCTTCCCAGTTTCCACAGTAAGTGTTGTCTCACAAAGTTGGGATTTCAAGGGAAAGGTTCAAAGCCTGATCATTTGATCACACAAAGAAGTCTTCTGTACTGCAAGTTCACAAAATCATCCATTTCATTTAATGCCTAACTATTTGGTAATTGCTCATATTCAGTCTCACACCAACTTGAATGATTTCAGCTTTTAATGTGCCTCATCTCATTCTGAGGCACATCAATCCGGGAGCAGATCGCAGCACCTTGAAATACTAATGCTTGTCACATACCTTAATCTCCTCTAAAATGTCTTGTTCCTTGTGTGCTTAAATCTGTTAATAGCTCTTTCTTCTCCTCAGGTTTTTACTTTTGTGGCAACTGATTCTAGTTAGGATGAAGTTTGTTTAATTTCCATGTTAGTGAAGTGGAGGAGCAATAATCTAAAAGCCTGAATTATTACTGTATTAATAGAAAGGTAAAATTGCTTTTTCTAAAAAATTACTTTTTTCCCCAAGCATGAAACTCTCTCAAAAATGTATCTATAGAAATAAAATAAAAACTTTTCAGAATGTAAAAAGGAAGACACACAAGAACTTGTGTGTGATCGTGTACGAGGATCACCGAGATACGCACAGTTGGTATCACAGCCAAACTCCTACCGTTATTGTATGGCACAAAGTCTGGGAATGACTGACACTAATGAGATTATTCTTTTATTCCAGACTCATTTTTATTCTATTGTCTATTTAACCAGAAACATATACTTACTATTGTTTTATCTCCTTGCACATGTTCCAGCTCTGGTTACCCTGCTCATTTCCCTCCCACACCAGTTCCACTAAAGGACTCACCTTCCCCATTGCAGTGAGGTTGGACACACGCTGGAGGTTGGTGCTGAAAGGTCTCATTTGTGGTAGGGCCTCTGTTGACAACTGATGCATTCACACAAAAGAATTGCTCAACAGAGCAAATGTCTTGAAGCCCTCAACATCACAAGGATATGGACCTGTTGAAGAGCGTCCAGAGGAGGCCATGGACATGCTACAAGGGCTGGAGCCCCTCTGCTGGGAGGACAGGCTGAGAGAGGCAGGAGGGTTCAGCCTGGAGAAAAGAAGGCTCCTCAAGGGGCTCCAGGAAAGCTGGGGAGGGACTCTTGATCAGGGATGGGAGACAGAGGACAAGGGGGAAGTGTTTGACACTGAAAGAGGGGAGACTGAGATGAGATGTGGGGAAGAAATTCTTTACTGTGAGGGTGGTGAGACACTGGGACAGGTTGCCCAGAGAAACTGTGGCTGCCCCATCCCTGGAGGGGTTCAAGGGCAGGTTGGAGGGGGCTTGGAGCAACGTGGTGTGATGGAAGGTGTCCCTGTCCAGGGCAGGGGGTGGAACTCAATCTTTATGGTCCCTTCCAACCCAAACCATTCTATGATTCTATGACTTTTTCCCAACCCTTTGGAGAACAGCCGCACCTCTTGGAAAAGCATTTGAAGTCTAAATTATTACCATCTGGACAACAACAACAGTTTTTAAAACGATGCTTCTCTGAAAAACTGTTGCTGTCCCACACACTGGTGGGGTTTGTTTTCAATCCTTTACTCACTGCTTATTTCAGACCACATGAAGGAATAGGGTGAAGTTACCCAGTCTCGTTATTTACTCCACAGTTTCAAATTCATCAATGTTTGTTCAGCCCTTCAGCTACCTTCAGTGTTTACATAAAGCACTGTGCTACTCAGGATGATTAGGAACCTGCTGTGTCATTAAAAAAAAAACAGAATACTCTGTAATGTATGGAAATATTAAGCGATCTTCATTATTTTGGCCTTTTTTTCCACTCATTGTTATTGTGTACGCTGAATAATAAATGTCCTGAAACTAGAAGATGGCTATATTTTACTCTTCTTTATTTTTAAATGAATGATACTTGACGATTTCAAGTGCTCTTACATTGCATTTCCTACTTAAACATTAATTTAGCAGTAATAGTACCAAGGATGGGGCAGGGTTAAAATATTTTCTTGTTTTAGTCTGTCAAAATACTCATTGAAACTAACATACCTGATACATTAAAATATTTATGTGAAATCTGTCTGTTCAGCACTCAAGCACAGAACGGATAAGTATAGTCAAATTCTTACTGTACGTCAATCAACATAGGAATGAATGGAACCATTGAATTAAAAAGCAATGATACAGAAGCAGACATGGATTTACACCTTGGGATGTAGTAAATACTGCCCATTTTCAGTGCAGAACAGGGGACAACACTGTCCCTAAACTTCTCCACGGTTCTTCATATTTTCTTTCAAAACTACGAGGCAAAGGAGATTAAAATCAATACATGAGCTGGTTATGAAATGTCACTGGGGCAGTGTAGGAATCTCGCTACATTCATCAAAAACGATACTTAATTTTTCAAAACGTCTGCTCAAAAAAGAGTCATCTGCAAAGGTGTTAGGAGAGTTCAAGCTGCTCTCTTGTTTTGTAACAATTTCCAAACGTTTTAACTGGGACAGTGGGATTTGTTTGTTTGACCTTTACATGCGGTGTCTGTACTTCAGGAAGAGATCACCAAACACTAAAGTGCAGGTCAAGAGCCATCTCCATGATTAGACTGACCTCAGGTACCACCGGAACTTCCACATTCTTCTTCCAAACCCAAAGATACTCAGTTCTGGAGCAAAACCTCTATTTTCTCTCAACACTTTTCACGTTTTATGGGAGGGGAGGGAAGTTCAGCATTTCCTGAATGTCCGTTTCCCACACCCTCCTATGCTTAATGTCTTTTTTCTCTTCTCTTTCACTGTTCAGAAGACAATTCCAGGGCCTTATAAAGGAGCTGCTGGTGTCTCCCCACCGGCAGGGGATGAAAAGTGCCGCTTATTTGCCATTGTGTGTGAGAGATTGCAGCAGAGCTGCTAACACACTGGGGACTGAATAAGTGTCGAGTGTGACACTTGGCAGGGTTGTCTGCCAGGATTTGAACCTGTGGTTCCAGAAAGTCTAGATGTTAGTCTAGGAAATCCAACCTGCTGCTTAGATGATGAAACCATCCCCAATTTAAAACTTGCAGCCTTATTCCTCTGGAATGCGCCTTCAGATGAATGGAATAGCCAACCGTGCTGGATAAGCACATTAACTGGATGCTTTTACTAAAATGATCAGAAGTAAAATAACTCTGTTGACATTTAAATTGCTATAATCCGTCTGCAAAGCTCACACTTCATTGAGATGAACAGGAGCATTTACTTCTTAGGTTTTTATCCACATGCACCGATATTCAAGAAGTTACCTTTGCAGTCAGAGGGCAGTTAAATTAAAAAGTCGAAGGAAGTGCCTGTTGCGTGTACATACAGTCATATGGTCAAGATAAACATGAACACGATCCCACACATTCTTCAACAATTCATGAGAACTATTGCATCCCCGATGAACAGAACTGTCCTGGCCACCTGATCAGAAAACACACAATCTCAAACATCTGTAAAAAAACTGTTAAGTGTTGGTTTTTATAAAGACCATTGAAGATTGCAATGAGGAATTGACAATAAAAGACTTCACTCATTTTCCCAAATACTTAATGCCTGTCTTTAAATTACTGGTGCTTAACAGCTGCAATAACTATAATTGGGTCACTACAGCTTTAATCCCACTTTCACACTTGCATCTTGAATCCAAACAGCTGAAAATAAAATCAGGAATGAAGTAGCAAAACACACCTTAAATTTTTGAAGCAGTGGCACTATTTTAACGCTCCAGAGGTAATTATTATCCTTAATAACACCAGATATGATTGAGGCTTTTAACAAAAGGAATGCTGCCTTGAAACCGTCTGCTAGTACTCAGAATTTGACTGCTATGAAAAATTGTCAGCTGAGGAATAAAAATGCATTATTAATGATAGGTACGTGATGGGATGTACAAACTCTGCCCAGAAAGGGTTGGGAAAGGTTAAATTCCTTTACTGGTAGGAGGAGAAAGTTGCACAATATGCCTTAGCCAAGGCTAAAAGGAAGACCTTCTAAACATGATATCAAAAACAACAGGTTTGAAAGAAGAGGGTTTAGACTGGGATGTATTTGTTATTAGGAATGGATTTCTTAAATATTGAACAACTTATGGACAGTTACTGTTTTAGTAATGGCTCTTTCCACATACAGTGTTATTGGACACTGCAATGATTAAAGTGTTACTTAACATAAAGTTATTTTATTAAATCAGTCAAATCAGGCACAATTTATCAGGTAAGATAATCACATTTTCCATATATTATCAATTCTAACATTTTCTGTTGAATAACTCCTGAAACTGAATGTATGTTTATTCCAGCACTGTGTGAAGAAGACTGCTGGCATTTGGTTTGAAGAAATCAGGGATGATGATACCTGCTGGCAATGACAGAGACCAGAGTTCTCTGTGAGCTTTCCCCAAAGATTTTGTGCAACTCAGAACCAGACTGGTCTTCTGTGTTTAAGATATGTGGCAAACCAAAATGCCATGTTGCCTCCTGAACCATCCCCTACAGCTCAGATTCAAAACAGTTGTTCAATTATTCCAAATGATGTCACCTACAGAGAGTAGTTGAAGCATCTGATTAACACAGTGACATCTCTCTCAAAAGTAGGAAATTGCCGTATTCAAGTAACAGTCTCAAAAAGAAAATACACCCGATCCTGAGACATGCTGTAAAAAACTTTGTACTTTTAATTTCTAATGCAAAGACCAAAGCAGTGATTATGATCCTGCTATTGACTTCACAATGTTTTCTTTTAAATTCTGTTTTAAAAAGTAGCGTTAAAAGTTTGAACAGATCTTTGAGAAGCATTTCTTTGACTGAGATACTTTCACTTGAATTTTTAAAGACACATTTTTTTAGGGGAAAGATATAAGGGGAATAATAAAGAGTCTGAAAATTAGCCTTGCAAAAAACTCTGCTGAAAGTTATGCCCGTTAGGACGAGCCTGTGCCAAGACCAACACTGAAGAGTGCTCTCAGGGGAGCAATCAGGTACAAGGGCTGGGACCGTACAGGCTGCCCTTTCATTGCGATGCTGTTCAGATGTGTGGAACACACATGAAAAAGCCAGATGAATTTATGGAGACTGAAGGAAATATTATGCTATGCTGTTATTTATTACACTGCAAGGCTTTTCTCTTTCTTGTAATAGTCCTGATCAGTGCTGTTCACTGGAGTGAAAGATGAAGCCATGGCTTCTAAACCATTCTTTCCTTTCTCATATCTATATATTTTAAATAATTATCCCTAAATACTACAACAGATACTATGAAAAACACCTTTATATTTCTCTCTGTTCTATATCAAAATGTAGAGAGCCTTTTCTTAAATTATGAAGTAAGTCTGTGACAAACTGGGAATAGGTATTTTCTGCATCTGTCAAGCACCAACAGCATCCAGAATTTGTCCCAAATTCACCTTTTCTATCTTAAAAAGTAATACGAAGACAGGAAAGCTGTTTGACACACAAGAAAGCTAGATCAATATCAGAAAGGATGACTCACCTGAAAAAGAATCGTGAGGATGAGAGACAATTCAACAACATGGGCCAGAACACGCAGCAATACCAAGTTGTACAAGAAGTGAAAGCCAAAGACCAAATGTCTAATTAAAGCACTGATGAAGGGCAGAAATCCTCTCACAGAGCTCTACTGCTTGAATTCATATTCCACCTCTGCCTAGCCATTCACAGATGGGCAATACATGTTGTAAATACACCAGTATATCCCAAGTATAACAGTACTGGTCACACTGGCTGGCGTTGTTCACCCATGGAACTCGGTAAAATTCCGTTAAGCAAACCACCAAAGTTTTACACTGAAATCAAGAAAACTGAGTAACTGTTGTGCCTGACAGTCTGAACTAATGGTCAGTACCAACAGTAGTAATTGTCCTATTCTGCCTCTCACAGCTTTCAAGCTCCACTACTAATTGTGTGATTAGAAAACATGGTTTCAGAACTTTTCACTTAAGAGGGTTTTTTTTACAACAGGAAAACGCCAGCAATCACCACACTTTTACACAAAGAATTCAGCTCAAGTCAAGATAGATTTCAACTTTGACACAAAAAGCAGAGAAACAGATTAGCTGGCAGCTTTTTTAGCAGTTGGCAAGGAATAAGTATAAATTCACTTCTCCCACTGGCTTAAAAAGAAATTTGCTATACTTATTACTGGAAAGAGACTCATACAGGAGATTGTTCCAATCAGAACATTACACAGTACAGCAGCACTTGAGTTCAGAGTTTCAAAAATATTTGTACTGAGAATTCGAAGTCATGAGAACACTACTTCATTTTCTAATTATTCCTCTGATACTTAGGATTGAGTTGTTTCAAAAGGTATAAACTTAGTTCCCCACATTTCTCCAGTCTCTTCAAAAGTCTCACCTTTCTCTTTCTTCCTAAAATTTTTTTTTCCCCCCAAAGACAAAACATTGTCTGGTACAACAGACACAGAAGTGTGATTTTTGGTTTCTCACTGCAAGACACGACAGCAAATTGTTTAATTTTAACTTCACAGATTGTAAGGTGTGTGAATACAACATTTATACCTCCGATGAGATAAACAGGAACAGAAAGAAGCACTCAGCTCCTAATCTGCTAAGGTCACGGAGGGCACGCCAGGTCACTGCATTAAGGCCTGAGCACTAGTAATAGCTCTTCTTCCTTTAAGATGTCACTTTGCATTTGTCTAGAGAAATCAAGAAAGGAGTTAAATACGCTGTAATGTAGGTGACAGGCAGAGCACGCATTTTTTTAATCAGTAAATTGGTTTGCAGAAGCAAACTTTCTGTTAAATTGGCTTCCAACAGCAGACAACAGTTCAACAATAAATATACGTTTATCACAGAATGATTCTATTCATAAAGAACTTATCTCAATAGGACTGTCTGGTTGTTCACCCCCCACCCCCACCCCCCAAATTCAGATGTGTAGGTGATCCATGTTCTGGGCTTCATCTCAGACACATTCTTCTAAGAAAACACATCCTCTCACACTAAGATGGCCAGGCCAGGCAGCCCAAAGCCTTCTCTCATTTCCAAAAGCAGACAACGGCAGCGCTTACACCTCTTTCTCCTATGCACATTTAATACGATTTGGACATGTAAATATCTCTTGGACTCCTTTAGGTCACTAAATTATCACAAGGCCCCAAAAGATATCTTAATAAGGTAAAGCTTTTTGTATTTATTTTTTTTTAAGTCACCGTTGTTGCACAATGTGGCAAAATGTCAGAATTCCCAGCATTCCTTTCAAAGTATTTTCTTCATGGGAACATACGTAAGAGGTGAAAGAATGGAAAGAACTGTAGTATCTCTGGGTATTGTATAATCTGAAGACCTCCGTGGTGGACATTTTGACTATAACCAGACAGCTGGAGGCTGCCAAACTATCCCCATCTTCAGCATAAATAATATTTTATTAACTCTTGTTTTTCTCAGCAGGGTTACGCAGATTCATCTGTGTCCCCCAACTTCTGTCAAGTGTCTAAAACAGGCTGCACGGTGGCTTCCAACCTTTTCTAAATGAACCTTTGGGTCATTACCTTCTGCCCTTCGTACTGTATTCCCACTTACAGGCTGGCATCTCTTCCCTACTTCAAGCCTTTTACCCACTTGATTATAAACCTTAGAATGAACACAATTCAACTGGTAGAAAAGTACTTAATTAAGTAGTCATCTCAGTCTACTTGTATAGGAATATAGCACAGCAGTGTAAGGCCTCAAATTGAGATGTACAGCTTTAAAACCACGGAATCTTTTTATTCACTCAGACTGCAGCACGGGCATTTTATGACAGTTACAACAACTTATTAGATAATACTAGAAGATATGAAAAGTTTGTGGTGTCCAGCAGAGAATCATAGAATCATCTAGGTTGGAAGGGACCTTTCAGATTGAGTTCAACCATCAACCCAACACTGACAAAACCCACCACCAACCCATGTCTTTCAGCACCATGACTGCCTGGCTTTTAAATACTGGGGCTGAAACCACAATACCCCCATGGATGGTGACTCCACCACTGCCCTGAGCAACCTCTTCCAATGCTTGGCAACCCTTTCGGTGTAAGAATTTTTCCTAATATCTAATCTAAACCTCCCCTGGCACATCTTGGGGCCATAGAGCATGCAGACACAGACCCACAAAGAAGCCAATGTTCTAAGGTCCTAATGCCTTGCCCCTTCTGGGACTTAGGTCTTTTTAGTCTGGAGAAAAGAAGACCAAGGGGGCATCTGATCAGTGCCTATAAATACTTAAAGAGTGGGTGTCAGGAGGATGGGGCCAGTCTTTTTTCAGTGGTGCCCAGGGACAGGACAAGAGGAAATGGGCACAAACTTGAACATAGGGAGATCCTCCTAAACATGAGGAGAAACTTCATTGCTGTGAGAGTGGCAGAGCCCTGGAAGAGGCTGCCCAGAGAGGTGGTGGACTCTCCTTCTCTGGAGACATTCAAAACCCACTTGGACATGTTCCTGTGCAACCTGCTCTGGGTGAACCTGCTTTGGCAGGGGGTTGGAGGAGATGATCTCCAGAGGTCCCTTCCAAGCCCTATGATTCTGTGATTCCAGAATCTACATTGGCCAGAACTTGCCTGTGAGTTTGGTCAGTTTTGGAAAAAAAATATATTCATAAACATAACTGTTGACAAAGTCACACCAATTCATAGTATCCTGGTTAGTAGAACTATTCTGTACAAGAGCCTTGATTATCAAATTCTACTTCCACGTTGGAGAAGCCAGCGCCAGTCACAGCCTTCTGTGGAAGGTTGTAAATCATCCCACCTCAACAGCCACTTCTCTGATTGCCCGCGTGTCTCCCACAGAATATACTGGGGAGAAAAGCTGATTAGCATTCCAGTTAATAGAGCCCAAAGCTATTAATAATAAATCCATTAGAACTTTTAATTAAAACCCCTAAACTAGTCAGGCAAAATTCACCCCATGTAATAAAATAAATCTATAATATCAGTAATAATTAGCAATGTATCCTGTAGGATTAAAAATAATTAAAATAATTACATTTTGAAGTATTTTTAAATAGGTAATAGACTGCTTCAAAGAAGCTAATAAAATTATATTCAGAACCTGTAGGCTACTGTCCTGACAGGATATACTTTGAGTATAGTCTAAAATAATGAATTTCCAAGTAATTAAGAAGTATCAGGCACTGGATAATTATTTTGCATGATCTTGTCTTCCTTCTTGAAGATAACAAAGATTTCCGGCCTCTTTTAGCAAAATTTTGTAAGTTTAGCATCAAATTTAATGTGTTTCCCACTGTTCGCAACATCCAAGAAGCAAAGAGTTACCAAAGTATTGCTAAAAGCTGTGATTGTAGTGGTACACAACAGCAGAGGCAAGTATGAAGCCCAGAATTCCTATATAGGCACCAAAATAAATAGCCAGTTGTCAGGGCTGAGAAGAAGTGACTGCACTAACAATTGGCAAAATAATTGCTATTAATTAGATTTTTTTTTATGGGGCAGTGAATGAGTGAATGTGGTGAGTGAAGAAGAGCAAAGCAGTTAAGAATCCAGTGCAGGCCAAGCAGGGAAAATTATTTATACTATAAAGCTAAGGGAAGTTTAGGGTGGACCAAGAGTGGAAGAGAAAAACACAACCAAAAAAAACCCCTATTTGCATTGCATTATATAAAGACTCAAGGAACTTGGACAAAATTTGACCAAAGGCAGCATCCTCCAAAGCACTAGAAGGAAAATTACTCTGCAGTATAAGTTCTCTAGTTGATTGGAAGTTTAAGTCATCTTACTTGTCAGAGGTTTGCTGCATACGGGCACCACAGAATTTTTGCAGATAATATGCAAAACTTGAAGAACATGGGAGAAAGGGAAAGAGAATTATACAGTTTCCAGGAGGCCTGACAAGTTTAGACACACAGCTTAAGATTTAAAAAAGCAGTTCTACTATACATAATTGGCTCTTCCCCAACAATTTAGCTAAGTAAGATTTATGTAAACTCCTGTTTTTCAAGACAGATATCTAAACTGCACTCCACCCATTGGATCTGCCAAACTTTTTTGTTCATAAACAACCCCATTTAGAGACGTATGGAGCTTAGGGGAAGAGAAAAGGAAAGCTCCACGCTAAAAATCCCCCCAGAAGGAAATATCTTCCTGGAAAAAACATTCAGATGTGGAGGAGTTTAAGTAGCTTATCAAAATTTAAAAGGTGTATGAAGAACAGACCAGCATTACATGGACAAACTGAGTTCCCCTACTGTAAGCCTATAATAAATTATCACACACACAAAACAACCTCTTTGTATGGTACAAAACCTCAAACCCCAGAAGCAATGTGTTTCTTTGCCCAAAATAAAGACTTGTTTCAAAATTAGATTTGATTTTAAAAGAAATCTGGAACTATTAATTTCTAAAATTTCAATTAAAAGTAACAGCATGACCTAATAGCACTGACAAAGCAAGTCAAACAAAAGCTGGGGTAGATTAAATTTCATCCACCTATACATTGAAGACTTAAAATCTAAATTATCCTGCAGACAAAACTGATGAAACACTTCTGGTTATCCCTCTTTGAACTGTAAACTTTCAACCTCTGTTGCTAAATTTCATAAGAGGTGGTGGTTTGGAAGGTAAGAGCAGAAAAAGGAAATAACTGAGGCTTCAAATTCAGTATCAAAACAAAGCATTGTTATGCACAATAAATGAAATTTCCATGTTAGATGGTTAAGTATTTAATCATGTAGCCAAGAAGTTTTCCTTTAAAATTCTAGTATTCCACAGCTATAAGTCCAGAGCACAGTTCTACAGTTCTTTCCCTCCCAAGTAATGAGAGTGGTGGTTCGAGAGAAGGGATGCACAAGAATTCTGATGTCAGATTGCCAAAAATTCCACTAACTTACCCTTTTCCAAACAAGGTACCATGCATCTTCCTCTTTCTCCCTTCTCTCCTAGAACAGTTTCCACAGCATGAGATACATCAGCAAAGCTTTCCTTCACACACACATGTTAAAGAGGCCACGGATAACATTCTATAAAATTTAATGTCGTGTCTGTTGGTCTTGAAATAAAAATTGGGTACTAAGGGATGCAAGGAAAAAAGGATGATCTTGAAGATCTTGATGAACTTGAAGTTCAACCACGGCCTTGTGCAAAAAGCTATCCAGAGGTTCTCAGAGAGGCCAAGGAAAAGTCAGCAGTTGCAACAAAGTCTTTTAAATAGATGCTGTTGACATAAAGTCTAGATGTATGGATTTGCCTGCACTGCCATGTCACAGGCTGTAAACACAAGCACTGTACCATCTTCATCCACATCACTTCCTTCTTAATTCTCCTCTCAATCAACATTTGAAGCGAACCAGCCAGATTTCCCCAGGACAAACCTAGGCCACAGCTCTGGGCATAGTGCTCTTCAGCAGCTGTTGCAAGAGCCAGCTAGAAGAACATCACATCAGCACTGGGTGTCTGCACCCAAAAGAGTCTGCTCGTACCATCCTAGAAGGTTTTGTGTCCTCAACCTCCCCTAAATTCCTTCATACCACAAAGAGAAACTCTAAATTGGGTGGCACATAATTAAAGCCCCTTTCTGGGACACTGTAGCAAAGATTGTATGGTTTTAGACCAAGCTGAACCCTGTCCCCTCCTCAGAGCTGTACCTCAGGTGAGGTGGCACATGCTGCCCAGGGGAAATGGTTCTAATGGGACAGATGCAGCCAACCAGTTTTAGAGACAGCCACCCAAAATCTTTGCACTGTTGGGATGTGGAATCAGGGACTGCTGAAAAACTTTTGGGTTAAGCACCCTCCTGTGTTTATCAAAGCAGCTCCGTTCCCTTTCTCGTTTAGATTTTATATACCCAGAACATTAGGTGGGACTGTCAGGTGTCAGGGACTAACGTGCTGACAAGGTGTCAGAAATGCACAGCAGTTATTCTTACCAGAAGTACCTAATGCTGTCATTTAGCTAATGAAGCATCTGAAAGACATAAGCAGCTGGCTCCTACTTACCTGGTTAAGGCACTAGAAGAGAATAGAAAGGAATTTGATAAATGGGCACTTGCCTGTTCCTGCTCCTGAAGACATTTGTCTCCAAGCACTGAGCAAACTTGGAAATTTCCTTGATATCATCTTTGCTTGATATCAAATCAACACATATGCCACGAATTAAAATTTTCTGGGGATAAATAGAAAGTCTCACAGAAGATACATCATCTTTGCCAACTTTCTAAGTAAAATGCAATGATCCTTCTATACTCTGGAAAGGAAATGAACATCATGTAAGAGCTGTTAAACTCCTCCAATCTCAACTGTGTTAGAGAATTCCCATCCTATTGGCGTCTCCTGGATATTCATCTAATACCAAGTCCATGGTCTGCATGTCCTAAAGTCCACACAGAGACTGTGAATATAAATACACAGTGCTAATAAACAGAACACAGAAAGGCAGTAATTAGAAGCAAATGTAATGAACTGTTATGTCTAGACTATTCCACAAAGACTAGATTTTTAGCTCTTTTATTATTGTCCCAGAAAAAAAAAAAGTAACCGACATGAAAATGAACATTAAAAATAAAAAACATCCCTCAGAAAATGTTTCAGTTTTAAGGACAAACAATAAAAACATTTTAAAAAATGAATCAGAGAACAGACAAACAGATAGAAAAGGATGAAAAATAACCTTCAGCTTAAAAAATTTGCAAAAAGTCAAAAGCAGAGAAAATTATCTGAAATGCTTTTGCAGTAGAAAAAAAATATTTAAAAACCATCTAGCAAGGTAAAAGTGAATAGCAGCTCTTTGAGTTAGCAATTGAGCTTGGCAGTAAAAATAAGAAGCTGAAGTGATACACACTTGGATACACTGAGACTCCAACGGAGGGTTTTCATTACCAGAAAGATTTAAATTAATGGCAGGAGATTAACGGAAGAATAATAAAACTCGTAAGTGAACAGAGACAAATGAAAAATCATCAGAACTTCGAAAAAAACCCTCAGATACAGACACCACAGTTTAACACAATTATGAATAAATTGGGGGGAAATGAGCACTGCCTACACATTTTTAAATGGTATAAATATTAGTGCTGAAATTGCTGTATTTAACTCCATGGGAGTTTTGCCATCATCTGTATGGGGGCAATGAGCTGACTTGCGGAGAAGTAGGAAGGGAGAAATACAGGATACAATCAGAAATGAGCGTCAAGCTAGACTTGTTAAATTTGCCAAAGGTAGGGTATTTTGACCTGCGAAAGCTACTTGAAAGAAATGATGGAAGCTTCAGAACATGTGGGACTTAAAATAGTCAGGAAAACAGCCTGGAAAACACAAAGTAGGTATAGTCTTATACCGTCATCTGAATCAAGTGTTGTCAGCAAATTTCTGTGGCAATAACATCGAAAGTCAATAGAGACGCTGCCCAGAGACAAAGAAAGTTCATATCCACCAGCGCTAATTCTAATAATAATCGTAGTCCCATAATAAGCTCTGTGCCTGTGTCAGTCCCTACTCTATGTTCCTCTGACTCAGAGTCACCATCAGATTCTGTTTCTATATCCTCCTGCTTAACTTGGATGTAGATTGAGCTGGTATTAGACAGCAACACGTGGTACAACCTGATGGAAACTCTTAAATACTTGTTAGTTCTGCAACAGAATTCTGTAAGATTGTAGTCTTTTATTAGGACACGTCTACACATCACAACAAAACACGGTGCACAGGCCTTCAAGTTAATATTGACCAAACTACTGCCACAGTGTGAATTTGGGCCCATAGAGTGACACAACTGCATCTCAGAGGGCTCTGTTCAAGCGAAAAAGCTCTAGGAGAACCTCTTGCTGCAAAGGCGTGAAGGTACCTTGCTTCCAGCACTGGAACTCCAGTCCTCACCATACCCGACTCTTCAGAACAGATGTGCTCTAATTACTCTTTTTCAACAGAGAAACAAAATTAGAAACCGAGATGTCTGTGACGATGTTTGGTATCACGGCGCTTTCACCCTAAAATTAGCAACAAGAAAAAGTCATAAAATAGCAGTCCATAAGCTCTGCGCCAATAATTTCCAAGTCTCCCTGTCCCACCCAAAAGGGGATGTGTCAGTTGCGGAAAAAAGCAATCAGCAGAAGTAAAACTTGAGTTAAGTGGCAGGTTTTAAGAAGCCTCATGCACTCAACGCAGAAGAAAAGCTGTAGCAATTACACTTACACACAGAGCTAAATTCACAAGTTAAACCTCACAGAGCCATATTATTGTGTTTATAGGTAAAGGATGCCAAAGTTCTTTCTAAGATGCACAGCGACGTGTGTTTTGTGTCACTGCTTTTGTTGGATCAAATCTGGACATTTCAAGGACTACAGAAAACCAGACAGTAATTGAGCTCAATGCGGGATTTTTATACTTAAAGTAGAATTACATGTACTTACATCACCTCTTCACCTGAACCAGGCTCATATTTACAATCATGGTGTGAAAGACACCCTGCCATCTGTGATTTTTATTGAAAGAAAATACCAAGCCATAAGAAGCAGCTAATACTAACTGCAGCAGCTGTGCACTGTCTCCAAAGAGAATTATGGGACATGCATTGAATGCGTGGCATTGCTTTGTAAGGATTTGATTAGATACAGTTTGGGAAGAAAAAAAAAAAATGTTATCCATCAAATAAACAGTCTGCTATTTTAGAAGTTAGCTTCTGTGCGTACAGCGTCACACATTTTCCTTCCTGCATTTCAAATGTAGGGTAATTCCAACAAAACTGCTTCACTAGTTATAGAAGTAATTAATTCTGTCGACAGAATAGAGAGTGAAACTAATTACAGATTAAAAGTATCTATAAAATGAATTAAAATTCACAAGAAAACATTACTAAAGGCAGTTGACCATTTATTTTTAATGCTTTTAGGAGCACCTACTCTTGAAATGAAGAGCATAAGAACATCTAGCAAAAATTTCTTTTGAAGAATATAATTTTTTAGAAGCGGAATACAAGGTGTGACTGCATTCAAGATGTTGCCTTACAACTTCTCAAGCCACTACTGACACATATGGTACAAATTCCGCTGTCTTTGAAGTCATAAGAAGCCTATAACACAGTGGAAACATACAGAGGATTGAATTAAATTTTAGCTGTAAATACACAAAATACTGGAAAATACTGGTTACTTCTGACTTCTGTTAATTATTTGTATCTACTGAATGTGTTTTAACAGAAAATAAATAAATAATTGTGCCACTAGGATGAAATTCTCATCTACTGTAAGCCCTACACTTAACTCCCGCACAACTATTGCAGGTGTATATCAGGGAAAATTATGTTACACCCCTTGAGATGTTACAGCTACTAACAGTGTTACAATTAACTTACAACTATTTACCACCCAGCTGAAAACTCAGCCCCCTTTACCTAAAAGCTGTGAGTGATGCAATCTACACAGTCTGACTTCCCATCACTTCCAACACCTTTCCTGGTGCGGTATTTCATGCACCTGTAAAACTTTCTGAACAGAACCAAAATAACATCCATATATTTTCATTGCTTTCATTGAGTTCTACCATCCTCATTTTTTTCCCCATTAATAAAGGGAAAAGATTATTCTGTGAGATCGATTCTGCAAGTGTCTAAGAACCGTCCTGTTCTAACGGACGGATCACAACTTGAGAGAGTCAAGGAAGCAGAGCTTTGTTGTTCTGTATAACCACAATATAAAAGGGAAGAAGTCATTCTCATTTACATCTGCAACCATAATTTTGTGGTACGTGGGAACACATGACGCTTACAAATTATCTTGAATGGTAATTTCAGTTCACGTGACACTTCTCTCAAAATTAAGAATAAACAAGTGTCAGAAAACAACACGCAATAAACAAGTGGCTGTTCTTTTCTTACAGAGATTTTATACATCAGTGGCTCAAAATAATATGGATGCTATTTCCATCCACTTAAAAATAACTCATAGTGCAGTATTTTCTTGTTACTATTGGGGGTGAGAGCAAAAATAGCTTTCCAAAAGAATATCTGGCATAGGAACAGTGTGCTATTTTTTTTTCAATAAAATATCTCATGACACCCAGGCATTTGCAACTCAAGAACATGAAAAAAAAAATCAGCTGGAACTCTCACCGCAGTGAACACTACACAATGCACCTTACGTTCCCCCAAATTCTTAATATGCAAAGCAGCACATCATAATGATGTGGGATTATGAATATTGATTTATAGAAGCAAATAAAAGCATGCTATCAGGCAATTAGCATACTATTATGTGTAGTGTTTACTACCATGATGCATCCACCAGTGTAAATAAACTTGTTCCATTAGCTCTTTATTGGGGGCCACCAGTATAATTGTATTTCAAGCTCTCTTAACTGAAGGATGTTGTTAGATCCTCACCTGGCACAAAATAAAAGAACTCACCCACAGTACTACTTTTTAGCAAACTCATAGCACTTAGGAGGAAAACAAACTCTAGTGGTATTAATTTATTCATTGATGATCCATCCTGACTGAAGTGTTTTCTGCTGCCACGCTTCATTCTTACCCCCAGGACTGGATTCGTCCCAAGTATGTGAGCGAATCACTGCTGAACCCTCTGATAGACCAGAAAGCTAAAAATGTTGTCTCAGAGTTATCAAAATGACTCAAACTGGCCCAGTGGAGTGCAGTAAACAGCCGGTCACGTGGCTACACGCAGCGACCCAGGAGGTCATTCTGTAAGGACAGTGCGAGCTTAAAAAAGATCTAGAAAGAAATAGGAAACTGCACCAATAACCAAAGTGCCACTATGATCTCATCCTTCATTTTAAGAGATACTGTAGTAGCAGTAAAGAGAATATTAGGACTATTTTGGCTCCAGCTATGTAGGGATGATTGGTTAGCTGTCTGCAGGGAAATACTGTTCTTTAAAAACGGTCACACGGCTTTTGAAGTGAAACTGTATCATGGTAAGCAAATAACAGCGCTCATTCAGGACCCGCTTTCAGAGAGCTGTTATGATCATTCACTGACGATGTTACAGGGAATTCATGGCAATGAAAACACAAAGATATCAAGAAATGTAAAAAAGCAGCTATGTTCATAGTCCCTCAGTCTCCCCACACACACCTACGCTATTTGTCATTTTAAAAATACCATTAGCTAAAACTTTTCATCGAAATCGAAGTAGTGCGTTCACCAGTAGTATTTTATTACAAAAACTGTTAAGTACTCTATTTTTACCCATGCTGTGCATTGTATCTTAAGCTGGGCTTGGCATAGCTCAGAGGTACAGAGCATGGAAAGGGAATGTACACCCCAAGAACCGTATCTCTCTTGCTCTGGCCAAGGAGAATCTCAGTGTGTGACTCAGGTGTATTGTGATGTACAGGAGTTACACAGAGTATTTATTATTACACTTGTATGCAGGGATTCATGGAATATGGCCCCTCAATCCTCCTTTCATTGCTTCTACGTCCAGGGTGGATGGAGATACAGGGATGAGGGTTTGTGTCCCTCATTCAGGAACTCCTTTCATACCCCAAGAAATCATCCCTCAAATAGCACAGCATCAGGAAAGTATTCATTTTCATGTCATATTATCTCTTCCCAAGTACTAGCGATAACCCCAGAAAGGACTGGCCAATTCTAAAATGAAATAAAACAAACCATCCACGACATCAAATGTTTGATGCAAGGCCTGGACTTGGGAATTGCTAAGTTGTTCAGTTGGTTTCTCGCATTTATGTCAATACTCAAGAACGCAAGGGACCACCACCTGCATTTTAATAATTTCATATTCCTCCTCCTCCTACGCCAGACTTCTGCAAGGCCACAGTTTCCATTTCTCAGTTATTCATATAAATGTCTTCTCACTTTTGTTTCACACCCCCATTGCTACGGATAAAATACCTTACTTGTAACCTGAAATCCCCTTTTTCTTCAAATTCACCCTTAGAACTCACTTCTATCCATGATGCCCATGAAAAATTACCAGCTGATAATACTTCCAGAGCTCAGAGGATGGGGACTTTTTGGCTTTACTGAATTCACGGGATTTTTATACTACACAAAGGAAAACTGCCAGTATCATCACCTAATTGTGTATGAGGAAGTGCAGAAAAAGGAAATATCTCAATGGATCTCAGAGAATCCTGTTTCTGTCAACCTATCACTTCATTATTTTTCTTTGTTTAACATACTTCCAACAGATTGTAGATCCTACCAATTATAGAACAGGGTCCATAGGGCAAAAAAATTGCTCTATTTTTAATTGACACCTCAGAAAATATTCAAAGCTCCCCGGCCATGACTACAGGTTTTGTTGACTATAAATGGGATTTCTGAACTCGACACATTTAGGAAACCTAAATGTGAGTGCCTGCAATACTATGAACTCAGTATGTTGTAAGGAACGTCACAATAAGCACATTTCCCTCAGATCTGTAAATCCTGGAGTCAAGGGATTATGAGAAAATTTGAGGTGAAGAGAAAGTTTATGTTTTCAAAGCCTTTTTTTCCCCCCGGAAGCACAAGGCTCAGGGAGCAAAGAATAATAAAAAAAGTTAAAATACTTGATTAACTCTCAACACCTGGCAGATCGGTGTGCGCTGCACATGTTGAGTGCAGCTCTTCTCCACTGATGTTTCCTGTGACAACGGTTCATGGTGGAAAAGGAAGAGGACAGACTGGTCTGCTCTGAGTCCTTGTCAGAACATTAGCTTTTTTTTCCCCCTTGTTTAAACTGTGAACTCTTTCTACAGACACAGAAATGTCCGAGGTATCTAACACAAAATGAAACCCAAGATCAAATGACGCTTTTGTAAAGTACTGAACAGGCAGCAGCTCCTGCAAAAGTACTTCAATTTTCCCTCTGCAGAGCTTTCTTTCCCAACAAAGGGGGAATACTGATTAATTTCTACAGGAACTACAACAGTGTATAGTGGACTCATGAAAAATATTCTTATGGCAGGTTAACTCAATCAAAACAGAAAAAGCCAGGATAAAGAGAAAAGGTTTGTTACGTGGTTATAACAGAATTTACCTGCATTTCTTCGAAGTGTTACTGACAGATGTAGAGTTGTACAATACCTAAATCTAACAGAAGAAAAAAATTCATGCTGTGGACTTAAATTTTCTTCCTATAAGACAGCTCCAACTTCATATTCTATTCTTAATCTTATTTAATAATTAAAACCAATTGTATTATTAAATAATAATTCATAATAATTATGTTAATTCTCAGAGATTCAAAGAAATTTTTTATTTAACTATTTGCATCCTTTATCTAGTAAGTATTGATTTTAGTGACCCTTAAAGAGTGGTGCGACTGACATGTCTGAGGGACAGGGAGGGACCCTTCATGAGGGAGGGGAGCCCTAGGAGGAGGGGGAAGGGTTTGACCCTGAAAGAGGGGAGATGGAGCTGAGATGTGGGGAA
>JAOTQQ010000079.1:2804646-2850195 GCA_026546715.1 Gallinago undulata | reverse complement strand
GGAGGGTGTAGCCAGGGGGGGTCGGTCTCTTCTCCCAAGGAACAGGCAATGGGACAAGAGGAAATGGCCTCAAGTTGCGGCAAGGGAGGTTCAGATTGGAGATTAGGAAAAATGTTTACACTGAAAGTATTATTAAGCCTTGGAATGGGTTGCCCAGGGAAGAGGTTGAGGCCCCATCCCTGAAGGGATTTAAAAGACAGGTTGACATAGAGCTTAGTGACATGGTTTAGTGATGGTTTTTATCCGAGTTACACTGATGGTTGGACTCGATGATCTTAAAGGTCCCTTCCAACCTAGACAATTCTCTGATTCTATGAGTTATTAAATTCTCATCAAGTAAGCAACAGCAGACTTCAGCATTAATGCACGCATCAAGAAAGGACCCTGACAAATACAAGTACAGCAAAACTTCCGTTTGAACTGTCACGGCCTATTACACAACTGCTGCGCTCAGTGCCAAAGGTGGCTGCATTTCAGCAACGAAGCGAGTGAGTCATAGTTTGCACAACTGGAAAAACTCTTGGGATGAAAAGTACTGTACAAGTCATTCATAGTATCACTGGTGTTCCAGGACTGGAGTTGGCCTCATGCATGAAAACACTCCCACTTACTGAAAAAAAACAAAGCCTTACTGTCAAGTGTTTGGCGATACATCCTAGATCTACTTACACCTGTTATCTTTGTTATTTTTGGCAACAGCGGCGGAGGAGTCCAGTTGAAGTGTAGATTTCAACCTGTTGGCAAATTCAATCAAGCGGGGTTCTCCACGCTCGGTGGCACAACCAGAGAAGTGCATTACAAAAGAAAACATGCAAATTTTAGGGGTGAGCCCCTTTTATGAAGCTCTTTCCCAGGACGAGGTGCAACGAGAAGCAAACACCGGGATGAATTCTGCAGGGCACCCGTGGTATTTGTATTCCCTGATCTCTCGCAGATCTGCTGCTGCTTTGGAGCCATTTCTCTATGGATAAATAGGCAAAGAACAGCTTAAATGTAGAATAACAACACTGAGCTGAATACCAAGGACTTTGGGTAGATTTTTACAATATGCACTGATATCACAAAATTCATTTTTTTTTAATAGCTCCAGTGATGCAAAGCAAAGAGAAATCATCAAATGATTATGTCCATTTTGGGTCTGAATAATGTTCATCACATTATCCTGGCTCTGGGAGTCACCAAGGCCCATAACACCTCTGTCTCCTGCCATCAGCCATTTAGGATCTTCCCAAACAGGAGTCTGTACCCTGAAGAGTTGTTTTGTGTGTGCTTTTAGGGTTTTTGTTTCACTTCAATAGCAACTGATGGTGATTTAAGAAAATCTATTCATGCTTTTGGCCTCCACAATCCCCTGTAGTAGCACATTCCCAAAATTAACTCTGTACTATTTTAGAACACTTCACATTTCTGTACTGCCTATTACTTGTATTACAAAAAAGGATGAGAAATTATGTTGTGTGCACCTTTCCTACACTACTCACGAATCCATAGGCCCCCTCCGTAGCTCTCCATTTAGTGTTCTCTTTGCAAAGTGCAAAAATCCTAAACAATTCCATCTCTCTTCACAGAGCAGTTGTTTCACAATTTTGATCACTGTATCTCCTCACTGCACCTTCTCAAGTTACTCTCTAGTCTTTGTCAGATCACGTTGCTGGTTTAAATAGACCATTGTTTTGCTAGTCACAGTTAAAAATCACAGTTAAAAGGTCTCTCATTCATAAATATAGGGAAAAATGAGCACTCGCAAGTAACTAACAGCACAATATCGCTTGCATGTGATATGTTAGACCAAAGATCTCCCATATAAAAGCATTAGACCTTGAGGGCACTGCCCTAAAATGAAAAATCATAATTATATGTTGAGCAGAAAATTGGTTTCTTAACTTATACAAACATTTCAATTTTAAATTTGTGGCAGTCAGCCCTGCCATGATACTTCCCCATTAGCCCCAAGCCAGCATTGGAGCACTGTGACTGGAAGCTGATGGTTTCTTTGTAGCTACCAAGTAGATCTCCTACCGCAGGCAGAGAGAAAGCAAAAATACTGTTCTGGCTGCCTCATAATTTTGTTCTCTAGTCCTCACAGAGTACCCAAGTGGAGCAGAAGGAAAACTCTTACCTCCACAGAGAAACAGAGAATCTAACAGTTATAAAAAGCCAAATTCTATCACACAGAGACTGCGTGAGACCGATGCTGACCGTATCTGTAATTAGAGAAAAACAGCAGTTATACACAGGTAAACGCTCAGCAGTCTAAGGTTGTCACTCGGGGTAGATGTAGACTGGGGAGAAATACCAAAGAGAGCATATGGGGCAGTAAATCAGCCACTGGGCCTAAGAAGATCTCAGACAGGCAAAAAACCACAGAGAGCTGGAACAGCTGTGCCCCAGGAAACAGCAGAACAAATGGATTTACTAGCTCCTGACTGCAGTGACACCAATACCTCCGCAGAGAATAGTGGGGCAAATAAAGGAAACTACAAACTCTATGCTAATTTATTTGATAAACAAGTTATAAATGTCCAAAATGCTGCTTCATTGCAGTCCATTGCACTTTTCTCAGACAGGCATATACAGATGTCTAACGTTAACAGGATAACTCTGATCTCAGACATTGAAAACCGGGTGCTGTGTTTCACACAAGCTTGTGTTACACCGCAGTGACCACTTACAGCACAGACAAAGCATCTGCCTGCCTGAAGTTCTGTTTACACTAAACAAAGCAGCCCAACTCGGAGATACACGACAAACTCTGAATGAGGTCGTATTTTCACATGGCAAAGAGCGTTGCTGTGCGCAGATACCAGGGCAGGTCTTTAACGTAGCACAGCTGCTTCGCTGTAACTCAAACCAGTTCCCGAGAAACACGAGAATCCTAACGCAGCTATTCTGCTCTCAGCTCTGGAGAGGACTTTCACAGCGGTCTGGGAAGCTCAACTCGGCACTGAGTCACACACAACGGGTGTACCATGGCAGATTCTCTGCACTTAGTCCTTTCCGTGCTACGAAATAGACAGGATGGTCCTTCATAGAATCATAGAATGGTTTGGGTTGGAAGAGACCTTAAGGACCATCCAGTTCTACCCCCTGCCAGGGGGCAGGGAAGTCTCCCACCAGACCACGTTGCCCAAAGCCGCATCCAAGCTGGGCTTGAACACCTCCAGGGATGAGGTATATTTGTTGAAGGTGGGAGGTACTGATGCAGAACGACTTCCCACCAGAACGATTAACTCAATGTGGCCAGGGCACATCCCATTATGCTCTGTGCACATTCATAGAATCATAGAATCGTTTGAGTTGGAAGGGACCTTAAAGATCAAGTTCCAACCCCCATGCCATGGGCAGGGACACCTCCCACTAGAGGTGTGGGAATTCAATGTGGAACTGTGCAATAAGCAGAACTGAGGTCTTAATTCAGACCAGTTATACAAACCCATAGACTATAATGAGATGTAATTTGGATTCAGCTGATTGGGATAAAAGAACACTGCCCCTGGCTGGAGGCATCTACATTGCCATCTTTATTGTCCCTAAAGGAGGTTCCCATCCTCTCCGATTTCTTACACAACACAGGCAAACAGTCTCTGATGCACCTGTATCAAAAAGGTTCCAATATGTAAGTACAGTAAGTACACTGTATGGTAATAGTTTCATTAGACCTCAGCCATTTTAACAGAACTGGATTAATAAACTACATAAATGGAGGGATGAAGAAGCATGGAATTACCTTTTAGAAAGTCTCAGTCACAGCTCAAATGGTCCATCTGGCCACAGTAGTACATATTTGCTCCTTTTACAAAAGTAAAAGAAAATTTAGAGCTTGATTTACCATTTATCCACCTGAATTCATTACTGTATTCTATTTTTCAGTACGCTGCAGGATAGGTATTTCATCCTAGGCATCACCTTGTTATCCTGAACATTTGGTGAAGAAATCTGATTAGGTTTTAATTAATTCTTCCAAAAATTCTGACAAAGGCCTGGCCTACAGAATAATTATCATACTGAGACTTGTTGGTATGCGGTGAGAATATTTAAAGTATTGTATTTCTGTAGGAGGAAATAAAGCAACAGGACGAAATAAATTTATCTTTTAAAAATATACATGAAAGCCCTAAAAAACGGAGAACAAAGTAAAAAAAATAGAGAATGAGAAGTAAGTATCGAAACCCATAATGATCTAAAGCTGCATACTACAAAAATAGACAAGACACTGTATGATATATTTCAAAAACCTGTAATTAACTATGCAATTTTCAGTTGTTAATGACATTGGGTTACTGTGTCCCTACATATAACTCAAGGCACAAACTGTCTTTTTTTTTTTTTGCTAAGTTAGAACTTCTTTTCATTCTGAAGAATTATCCTGAAAAAGTACTGAGGACAGCTTTCCTACAGTTGGAAAAATACAAAATGATATTTTTAAACCATGACACAAAGGACCCTGAAACAAACAGTTCAAATTAATACACTGAACTAAATTTTGAAAATGCACATAGGGATTTATTCCAGATTGGCACATACGTTACAGGAAATTAAGGTTTATTTATAATAATGAAATTGATACGACAAGCATTTCTTCTAAAAAAATAAGCTAGAGGGAAAAAAAAAGAAAATTAGTACTAAGGACTAAGTTTACTAACATATGAGCGTTCTGTGGCACATAAAAAGAAAATTGTATCTCCCATGCATTTTGTTCCCAGAATTGTTTATTAACAACAAACAAAGAAACTCAAGTTAGAAAGGAATGCTGTCTTCTCTGCCACCATCTGCAGTGGGAAACCATCCACCAAAAAATATTCCCCTGAAAAATATCTAACTAGTATTGGATATCATTCTCAGAAAATTCCAAATCCTGCTGAACACCATCAAACGTTCTCGTTTTCATTATTGGGATTAGTAATGCTACACAAATCCTTCGATTGGCCCATGACAAGTCAAACCCAAATCAGACCTAAAGTCTTCAAGAGCCATTACCATCCCATGAAATGCCTGATGGCCTGTGGGAAAGAAAAGGCAAAGAACTGGTAACACAACTGGCTGATGACCATTCTCAAAAAGGAGGCAGAAACTGAACTGAGGAGAATATTACATTTGTCTGGCCTCTACAATGCAAGGCAGAAACACACCACTTTATAGATTTTTCCAATTTTAAAGATGTTTTCTGCTAGGAGGTCTAGCTGCACATTAAAGCAGTTCGAATGGTAGAAGGGTTAGAGTTGGAAGGGACCTTCAAGATCATCTAGTTCTAACCCCCCTGCCCTGGGCAGGGATAGCTCCCACCAGAGCAGGTTGCTCCAAGCCCCCTCCAACCTGCCCTTGAACCCATCCAGGGATGGGGCAGCCACAGCTTCTCGGGGCAACCTGGGCCAGGCTCTCGCCACCCCCACAGTAAAGATTTTCTTCCCCACATCTCATGTCCACGTCCCCTCTTGCAGGGTCAAACCCTTCCCCCTCCTCCGATGTCTCCCCTCCCTCATCCAGAGTCCCTCCCCAGCTTTGCTGGAGCCCCTTGAGGGACCGGAAGGGGCTCGAAGGTGTCCCTGGAGCCTTCTCTTCTCTAGGCTGAACAACCCTAATTCTCTCAGCCTGTCCTCATAGGAGAGGTGATACCTGATTGGACTGATATCTGATGGTTGGGCTAGATGATCTTAAAGCTCCCTTCCAACCTAGACAATTCTATGATTCTATCTGTTGATATTCAACAGATCACCTACAGTTGATAAGGCTTGGGATAGGGACGAACAAGGTTTGATCAATATCATGAGCAAGTGTGTCATGGAACAAGGGAAGAACAAGAACAGACAGTAATACTGATGGTGTTAATAGTATTTTTATACAAGTGCTTATTTTTACCCCCAAAAGAATAAACTGCTGCCTGTTTTGTTATTCCACATCTGTAAAGGACATGCTGTTCCTTTATTAAGCATTTTCCTAATCATAGAATCATTTCGGTTGGAAAAGACCCTTGGGATCATCGAGTCCAACTATCTACCCTACCCTACAAAGTCCTACCCTACACCATATCCCCCAACACCTCATCAAAACAACTCTTAAACACGTCCAGGGATGGTGACTCAACCACCTCCCTGGGCAGCCTATTCCCGTGTCTGACCACTCTTTCTGTGAAGAATTGCTTCCTAACGTGCAGTCTAATCCTACTCTGTTGCAGCTTCAATCCATTCCCTCTTGTTCTACTGTTAATTACCTTTGAGAAGAGACCAGCACCAACCTCTCTACAACGTCCTTTCAAGCAGTTGTAGAGAGTGATGAGGTCACCCCTCAGTCTCCTCTTAGTTAAGGCAAAAAATATTTCATCTATTTAACATTCACTAACAAATATCATCAAATTTCAATTAATTACCCTGGAACTGATCTCATGAAGGATATTTGATATGTATAGCTACATTTAGACAAAAAAATATTATTTATTTACATATTTATAAAAATATCTTAAGGATTTAACTAGTATCCAAGATAGTTTATAGAGGCAGGTAAATATTAAAAATGATAATAAAATTTTTAAAAAAGTTTATTCATTTGCAGTTATTACTGGGAAAAGGGATTCAAATGAATCTGCTTAAATAAATTTCAAACTCTTCTCCAGCCCAGCCATTAACAAAAAATATGTTTTAATGCACCTAGAAGACTGTAAGCATTAAGATACAGCAAAAAAATTCAAACTGAGTATTTCTGTATACCAACTGCATATTTCAGAACTGAAATTTTCCTCCACTCTTCCATTAACCCATTTTAAGCCAACAACACAGTTAAAGTAACTAAGTAAAATGTAAGGACTGATGCTCCATGTCTATTTTATTTGGTCTGTAACGAGTGCTTTTGAATGCTTCACTGAATGTTCATAATAAGGTACCATGTAATTAGACTTCTGAATTTCAAGTTGATTTTTCAATATTTATGTGAATCACATGACATTATCTTTTCTATCAGGTGCTATCAAAAATGACTGGGAAATATTAACGACACAGCAGGGTTTCTTGTTGCTGTGGCTTTTGATTTCACGTGAGGCTGAATCCTTAAATGTTATCAAAGCACTCTCAGTTTACTTTGGAATCTAAGCAACCTAAAAATAAGCTGAAAAAATTTCTGTAAGAAGAAAACTTATTTCAAAACAAAAACTTGATAGTGGAACAAATAATGTCTTAGGCAGGAGACGATGGATGTCAAAAGGATGTTCTGCCGTTAGAAAAGCTCTATTTTATAATAAACTATGTATCTTTTAAGAAGTTGTAAAAATATCTTTTTTCTTATTTAAAATAAGCAGGGATTAAAAATAGTCTGTTCTGCCAACGATAACCCATTTTTAAACTAAATGCTATTTACTTCCTGTAAATGCTCTCATTGTTTACTTAAAGTGGCTTACAAAGATGCATAACAACAAAATAGCATTATAATATTAAATTAGTAACTGTTCAGTAGATGAACTGCATTTTCTTTTCCTCAAATTACCACTGACTTTAAACAAGATCCAGTTGTACTACTGGATTTAGCACAGGAAACATTGTGGGAACTCTGAGGTCCCAAGAGCCTTCCAAAATGGTGGGAGAGGAGCAAAAAGCAGAGTTCCATGTCACCGTGTACCAGAACCAGTTGGGTGCGGAAGGGTAAGTACTTTGTGTTTCTAAAGGATGCACTTTCCTCTATAACTTTTTAATTCAATGGGAGGCAGAGATGACTACATCTGGGGCACCATCATATTCATATGATGAGCCGTTTTCTCATTTCTTGGGGTGAGGATTACAGCTACGCTTTCCCAGCCAGTGACAATACCACAGAGGCAGATGCAGAAAAGAGGTGCAGCATTAATAAGAGTGTTTCAGATGAAATGAGTAGAATTAGCACAAAATAGTCCAAAATAGAAAGGCAGTAGACCACAAGATGAGACTTGTTTCATTATCTATAAGTAGCACGATGTGTAGGAGCATATAAAGTGTGGCTACATTTCAAATATAAAAATATTACCATGAGGCTTCTCCCTCCCACTCTATTATACTCTCCAAGAGAAAAGAGAGTAGGTAGACAATGAAATTCTTAGTTCACTGCCAAGAATTCCAGTGCAAACAAATTATCAAGAGAATCAGATAAGAATAATGATGTGATATTGATAGAGAAAGCAGAAGCTCGGTATAAATTAAAGTTTGAAATAAACTGTAGGAGTGACAGAAGGAAAAGGTAAAAAGGCAGGCAGAGAAAAAGATCTGTATTTTGATAGAGAAAAGGGTATGTACATCCTGTACATACTGCTGGTAACAGCATGAACAAACAGATCTCATGTTGGAGACAGTCTCCTCCTTGGATAATGAGCATCAGCGGCGCAAGACACTGCTTTTGTAAAGAAGCATTATGTTCAGCAGAAAATAGGTCCTAATTGCCAAAGTTAGTCACTGGGAAAATCACCTGCACTAGACTGTACTAAACAATGAAGAGGAAATTGTTTTATTCTACTGTTTTAAACTAAGTTTGAGATTTTAGTAGCTCAGTCCATTTTGTTTAACCTGTGGGAGTATTACCATAGTCTCCTGAGTTGCAACACAGAAGTAAAAGGTATTTTCACCCTGCCTGGCTTCCTTTCCAAGGTTATCTCATCTCAAGTGATCAGGTATGAAATCAGAATTCTCCTTCACAGGCCTTCTTGAAGAGTCTCAGTGATGATTTCAATTGACCTAGTTTTCCTCTTTCTAGATACTCATGCTTCATGGTACCTTACTCTGATTTATCTGATACAATTCTGCAGGGAATTCCCAGAAGGATACACCCCCACTCAAGGACATCGATTTACTTCATCTGCTGGAAACATACATAGCAAGAAATGTTGTTCATTCCAACAAAGAGATAAAAAAGTAGTCTATGGAAATCAGTAAAATTATAAATTATGATAAGATGATTCTGTTTGGTTGCAAGTCAAATTTAATCAGTTCAATGAATTGGCAACAGTATCGTGCTTAATCACAGAATCAGCATTAAATGAAAATTGTATCAGAAGACCCAAGGGAATTCACATGAATGATTGTCAAAAGGCGGAGTAACTTTAAGAAAATTAAAAAATTAAGAGAGAATAGGAGGCTTTAACAACATATGGGAACCCATAAAAATTTAAAAAACAGAAATACTAAAATAAAAGGCAAAAAAGTTCCCAGGCAGCCAGTGATGCAGCCACCACCGAGGCAATGAAATGCTGAATGAGAAGTCCTCAGATGTGCCAATAATAATATAGTTACAATGGCTTCCTCTGAGCCATTTCATAGAAAGAACATATTGAAAAGCACCTTATTTATATAAAATATTGGTCATTATTGTATAAATATAATTTCTTGGAGCTGCATGAGTTGGGTGCCAAGTCCTGTTCTGTGGCAATAGGTTCACTCTACTTGTACCATCAGGCAGGGGACCTATATTAAAGTTAATGGAATTCCACATATCTACCTTGGCCCATGCATGGGTCTACTTTTATCTAAAGTATTCAGCAATTGCATTTACCCATGCAATGTAATTAAATCTGAATAACTGAGGTATAGTCAAATGGCCATGGAAGGTAAAGATTTTGTTACCTGTTTCTTAAAAAAAAAAAAAACAAAAAAAAAACAAAAAACCACCAACAAAAAAAAACACAACAAAGGGGTCAGGATCACCCATGTCAACAGTCAATGACATCAATAAAGTTTGACATAAATGCCTTGGAACAAACAGAAACTAATGGTATAAACAGTTTTACCAAGAAGAGCTAGAGTTGCATAATATCAATGTTCCATCTATTTGGAAAAATAAAGTGATTCTTTAGTATTTCAAGTATTACACTTTTAAAATATAAAAAAATGTAACTTACTACTACTGTTTTCCACCTATCCAGTTAGGAAGTTACTATCCAATTAGTGATTAGTACTGTAAATAGTGCAGTAGTATAAGACTCTTTCTATTTAATGACACCCGAAATCAGAAGTGTCCATATTACGTTAAAGGATGTTTAGGTAAATTTTTTTAAGCATTGTGCTTATTACATAATTTGTTTTGAAGGAGTTACACTTTTCTGATTCTTTAAGCTCTTTATAACTCCCTCATCTCATTTGCACGGCTGGAGATCTTTAAACCCACTCTCTTCATAGTTAAAAACAAAGTAACAAGATTAGGCCGGGAGCCAACAAAATCAACTGTGTGCCAACCAGTTTTCTGAATTCTAATTAGAACAT
Organism: Gallinago undulata; assembly: GCA_026546715.1. Lineage (NCBI taxonomy): Eukaryota > Metazoa > Chordata > Aves > Charadriiformes > Scolopacidae > Gallinago > Gallinago undulata. The sequence goes on along the minus strand of JAOTQQ010000079.1, from coordinate 2,839,990 downwards.
CAGTTGTATTAACCTCCATTTTTCTAACATAAGGACAATACTATTATTTCCTTGATTACATCAGCAAAGTAATTATCTGTTCCAGGAATATACTGCAAGATAGAGACAATAAAATGTAATTCTAATAGGGGAACTTCTAGAAAGTTATTAATAGGCAATTATTCCAGAATGTTAAATATTAATCTAAAAATGTTTAATAGAAATGCAATAAGGAGATGGCCATTCATAGTCAAGAATAATTTGATAAACAAGACTACGTACAAAAGTATTTATGTTGTAATCTACTGAAAAATCTTTCTAGGTAGGCAAGGAGTTGCTATGCCTTTTATTCACCTTTTCCAGCTGGCTTTACCATTTATATTGTACCTTACTCTAAAGACAGAGTAGCTTTTTCAGTCAGCCTTGAAAAACATTTTATTTTCAGCCTCTGACTTAAGAATGCTCTTTTTTTTTATTCTATTGTTAGTACAAATCAGATTACCTAGTTTACACATGCCTTCTATACGCACATATTAATAAAATACATGATCATGACTATTCTGTATATAAGTATGTATAGTCTGTTATTTTTGTTTAAATGAGACATTAAATATCTCTCATTAACCAAATAAAATTATAAACACACACACATCAACTGGAAATACCATCTAGAAATGAAATTATGAGCTTGTTAGATATATGTTGTATATAAACCCTCTAGACCCCAAAAATCTAGTTAACCACAGACTAAACACATTCAATGCTTAAAAATGCTCTCCTGTCATTAGATCAAATATGCAACTTCTGTTCCAAACGGTGGTAATGCTGCTCTCTCCTGTCATTCCGTGAAATATTCTTCTTCTGATATTTCAAGATCAATCCAGATGTCAGACGCCTGCTCTAACATCTGTCTCCCTTTCACAGGGAAAATCTCCCAAAGCCTCTCCAACCTCAACCATTCTGCACAATTCTGAGTCCCTCACACCCTACATGAGCCTCTCCAAATTCCTCCTACATTTTCACTATTGTACTTTTGGTGTTAAACCTGTAAGTGGTATTGAGACTTTGTGATGAATTTGGCTCGGAACAGACCAATTTGGCAAGGGGTCAAATTTTAGGGTATTTCATACTACCATATGATCCATACCACTGAGATGTTAAGGAAAGCCTTTTTAGTACAAGGTAAATTTTGCAGAAGGATATTATTTAGCAAGTGATCTCTTCAAAATCCAACAAAGGCTGCTAAAATACCAGCCAGAACACTTTTCCATATAAAAGAATACATTTCAAAACCAAAACATAGTTTTTAATGCAAAAATTGCAATACCTTAATGGAATTGGAAGAAAACACTATGACTTAAATGACAGATACTATTATCGCTCCCTTTTATTTAAGAGAGCTTGAAAAGCATGCACTGAAATAAAAACTAAAAATACACTTACAGCAATAATTTACTTAACTAAAACCACTGAACTTAAATATAATGTTTTAAACAGAAATTTACCTAAATATGTGTATTATCGATGGATATATACACTCACTGAAACCTATGGCACTCTTTGTGCAAAATAAAACTAACCCAATAAAACCTGGGGATGGATGGAATGCATTTATTTATTGTACTACACTTACTACAGCAGAATCGTATATTAACATGAATCTCAAAGTGTGAAAACACTTATGGTATGTAGCAGTTGTTTTTCAATGAAGTTGCTATTTTTGCATCTGTATAAAGATAGACAAAAAAACCCAACTTATAAAAAAGCCTTTAGATCCATTCCCTTAGAGCAAATCAGCTAAACTAACAAGACGGGTCAAAACTTTCATTAGATTATTAATTATGCCTCAAATTATGCATGTATTGTTGGGATTGTATTTCCACGTGGCAGTGATCAATACTGCCCGAAAAAAAATTAAGCTCTTCATAGGGCATCTCAAGACGAGAATCAAAATTATTTATCATGAGGATTTAGGTACAGAGCAGATAAAAGTATTTTGTGCAATGAAAGACATTTCCTTTAAGAGCAGTCAGGAAAATATCTGTATTATAAAATCTCATTTCTCTACCATATAATTTATTATATAACAAACTCATTTATATAATAATAATCGCACTACACAATCTTTTGTATAAAAGTCTAAGAAAATTATACCTGAAAAACTAAAATACAAAAACTGGTTTCAAAATCTCAATGCCTTATCTGCCAATAAAGCTGTAACATATTTAATGATTTTGATCTAGGATACTGAAAACATTCCTCATTTATTTTCAAGCTAACTTTCTAGAATAAACGTAGAATATCAACTCTATCCAGACACAGGATGAACAGAGGCAATGAGAGCCAAAGAGTTACATATTTTACTTTAAAAAAAAAAAATAGAAATTTGCAACTAGCAAAGTAAGGCTGTAATACAGTTGCTTTACTCTAACAGCATAAAGGCATGATTACTAGATATCATTACAGGATTATCTCTTAATGTTTAATGACTGAGAGGGGGTTTATGACCTTATATTCAACATTATAGTCCTATCCTTTAAAAAGTCACTTTTTTTGTCTTTGGAAACAAGTACTGCAAGACGAGGGAGTCCTGTAATAAATATGCTGAGGCAGGTATTGAAATCCTTCTCTCCTACCACCGATCCTCTTAAACTTCAGTGAAAAATAAGAAGTCACAGATTTTGCAGTACTACGAGCAAATCAGAGCAACTTCCCTATTTCCAATGGGCCTCACCAATTTTGCCAGCTCTTCCTAAAGGCCTCTCTCCCTTACATTTATACAAAGTGAGACAGGTCAAGAAGCAAAAACTACCTCTGATATATCTCAGTCTCTCAGACTAGTTCAGGAAATAATCTAGTAGAAAATTCAGTTTCTTTATCTAATTTGCAGAAGATTTTATTTCCTTAGGAACTTTTCCCAGGAGTTGGGAAAACAGACACTGGAAAGTGACAATGAGGAAGGAAAGGTTAGGGAAAAGAAACATTGGGAAAACAAAGAGTGCAAGTTGCAGGCTTCTAAGACCAAGAGAAGAAGCTGCAAGGAGAAAAATGGGAGGATGCCACAGCAGACAAGCCAACCCTGTTCTACAGATCACTGTGGGGAACCTCCTTGGTTCTCTCAGCCAAGTGGTAAACGCATTCAGGAACTTGTTGCTTAAGGTTTAATCAAGCTGAGCTGTAACAAAACCTTGTTCAATCATTTTTAAAGCCTTTCAGAATTTATAGTGCTTTGGTTGGTGTTTTACGAGTCACTGGGTTCGATTTCATTTAAGAAGTTTGTTTCCATTTTTGAACCGTCTTAAAGACAACCATATGACTGGAACTTCCACTTGATTCTCCCCAAAACAATCTTGCCTCTGCAGCGTATTTTAACAGTGAGCAGAGCAATCTTACATTTTAATGCATTCAGAGTGAGGTAAAGTTCCTTCCACAAGAAAATATGATTGATTGTTACAATGACAGTAATTGCATTTTAGTAAAAGTAACCATTATGGTAATTTTCCTCTAGAAAGAGACATTTAACTAACTTAAGTAACTTGTTACTTTTCAACACATTAACTTTGGCAAATTTAACATTACAAACGTACAGAGTTCACAGACACAACAACGTGCATCACTTAGGGAGTGTGCACGCTTTTCTCATTCTATATATCAAGTAGTGTTTCCAAATAGTGTATGCTAAAAAAATGTGCATACATAACACAGCATTAATTAAACTGCTAAGAGCAGATACAGAACATCTATTGCCAAGCCTCCTCTTTAAAAATTCTGACTTCAAAGTAGCAAACGTCAGATCATTATGAGATATTAATTCCTAAGTACCTACAAAGATAAAATGCCAACCATAATAAAAGACCCCGGTAAAGCAAAGCAGATCAACAGTAACTCATGACACACCACCAAGAGAAGTAGGCGGGTGAGTGACAGACACAGAAAAGCATTCATAGTCCAAAAAAACTGCACTATAGCTACGATCGCAATGCAGGCAGAGCAACTTCTGTGACAGACTACCTGCTACAGCCCCGTTACATCTCTAAGTTACTAAAACCCAACATTAGCATTCAATTTCATATACTGCTTCCAAGCACCCTTGAATACGAGGTAGAAACTAACCACTAAGAACCCCGTAGCACTGTATGTATGAAAGAGGTGAATTATTTTTTCCAATCGGATATTTATAAACATTCCACTCAACTTAGGTTGTAGTAACTCCTTACTAGAAGTGGAGTTTCTGATAATTAAGAACTGCCTCATAAAATAAACATCCGGGTTTTGTTTCATACTGCTTCATGCGAGTTAAAATAAAAAAGCTCCACCTTTATTTTACAGTTGCTTAAGATAATAATCAATCCTTATGCTTTAAAAGGCTTCTAAACTGGAGCTGGTTGAATTTCCATACTACTGAACATCTTTATACTAGTAAAGAATGGAAAGTAGTCTTCCCTTAAATGGAAATATTAAAAAAAAAATCAATAAATCAGATCTAAAATTCTCAATTCAACTTTCCTACCTTTTGTGAGACACAGCTTTTGTCTCTCTGGCTCCTTCTCCCTCCCATGCCCTCTTTGAATTGCATAAAATGTTTACTGTGCAGAACTGTGTGCTTGCAACTTGAGTTTTCATAGAGGACGTCACAAGGAGAAATAAATCCTTAGTCTTTCCAATATTTTTTCCTCAGCCCAGTACCCTGTTGGAAAACCAATCTGCTCTTCTAGCTTGTCACATTTTCACCATGAGCTAACTCAACTAAAAGAAGGCTTTTTTGTTGTTGTTGTTCTTTTTTTCCCCCTTATCAAAGGAGTACTATTCTATAGAAGAGGCTCTGCTTCCAAGCTCACAGGATCTGGGCTGACAGGTCCAGACTAACAGGTTCCATCCCCGGTGTCATCAGCAGTGGTACACGCTCCTCCCTTCGGAAAACTGCTGACCTTTCAGGTATGATACTTCAGCTATTTCAAAGTGAAATACTCTAATCTATATTTTAAGAAATTTGTTTAAAATTTATTTAGATTAAGGAATTTTAGTTTCAGCCATGATTTAAGTATTTAGCTGCAATGATCAGCGGATTTACCCTTCTTTTATTGAAAGATCCCATTTACGCTTTTAAGATAAGATAATATAGATGATACAAAGAGACACCACAGAAAATTACAGAGAAGGGGGCCAAGAAATAAAAAGTTGGAATATTAATCTATATTATGTCAAAGTCTGCCGAACAGCTTTTTCGGAAGCAGCCCCACATAATTTTAGAGAAAACCTTTAAACTTTCTTTTTTTTAATTTTTAAGAAATTACACCTGTATTGGTCAATGATTTTTTTGGTCTTTATAATCAAAAGCAACTATTAAGTTGCAAACTCTTAGTAAAAGAAAAGCCAAAACTCTTGAATAGTCAGAATGAACTGGAAATTCACCCAGTTCAATAAATCCTTCTTTCAAGATTATTATTATTTTATTATTTTAATTATTATTACTTTCAAGATTAAAATCTTTCTGCTACTGTTCATCTTCTACTACATTATAATGAAAGAACATTTAAGAAAATTTCAAAAAATTGTTTCCTGGTTCAAAGACAAAGTGAAATTAGAAATAAATCAGTGACTGACACACAAACAGTAATAACCTAGGGCACACGTTAAGAGCTTCCTAACACCCATTCCACCGTGGAATTTTGTAAGACTATTTTTATAATGCAGTGTCCTAGTTACTTTTGAGAAGAGGAGGAAACTTACAGTTAAAGCAGAATCAGCAGTCGACCTCTATAATCAGTCCTTTGTCTTTTCCATATCTTCTAAATTTCACGTGGTGAGCTACATTCCTGAATTTTGCTCCGCAGAGCGTAGGAGTTAATTCTTCAATACTAACTGAAGAAATTAATGATTTTGTAGCATTTTTGCAGTTCCAGAGGTAATGTGCTTTACTTGATGCAACTCAGAATAATGTCTTGATCTTTGACCAGATGTTTAGGTTAACTGTTAAAAAAAACAAAACACAAAGAAAACCCACAATCAGTGGCACAGTGCAACTTTTCCACATCCATGCCCACAGAACTAATGCCCATTTCCTGCAACGAAAGGTCTACACTGATCAGGTCACCCTTGAGGATCTCCCAAGAGAGGATGAAGCTGGGAAGAGAAACCTTCCAGTGAAGCTTCTCTGAGCAAAGAGTCACCTTCCACAACCACAGCAGATGCCGTGCAGCATCACAGCCTCTTTCCATCCTTTGCTTCGAGCATCTGAGGTCCGAAAGCAGCAGCAGCAGCTGCAGTGCAGGCTCGCAATGTATTAGATAAAAGTGCCAAGCAGGCAAATACAAATTGGGACTTATATGAATAACTCTTGCACATAATGCATTAAATTTGGCAGGCTTATAGTGGAAAGATGGGAAAAAAATAACATAACTAGTATTTGCATTGTACTAAAAGATTACTTAAATTAAGGAGAATTTATCTCCAAAAAAAGGCATTTAATTTTTATTCAAGTAGCTGTAATTGTCTCAGAAACTCAAAAAAATATGGAAGTATGCACGAGTACTATGTAAGACCTGTAAGACTAACGAAAGGAGCTGATGCAACTAACGATGATCCATAAATTTTATTCTGATGTCCAACAACAGAATAAAGTGTGTAATTTGGGATGAGTGAAACTCCTCAATTCTTTGTAATCCAAACGTAAAAACACTTATGAAACACAGAAATTATCTTAGCACAGTTTTGGAGAAAATGAATGAGCTACTTAAACTGAGAGATTGTAGTAGTGACAAGCCCAATTCATCTAAGTCCAGTATTTTTCTCCATTTGTTTTGTTGCATAAACACTAGATGTAACTACCTAATATAGAAAATACTGTTGTGAGAGGTTGTTACAGGGTAGAAAGTTATTTTAGTGGGTGTGGAAATGTGTTTTGGTTAGACCCACTTTGAATTACAAAAGATACAACTTGAAGTTCTTTAGAGAAACCCGGTTTAAGGCAGACAGGTGATAAAGACAGAATTAGTCCAAGGCCATACAAGGCCTTCTATCCAAGGGAGTAAAAAGATGACTATTGAATCACCTGTAAAATGTTCTGGCTGTTTAGCAAGGAGCCACAATTTAAACTGCAACTCCACAAGCCCTTTAAGTGAGTCCTTGCATCAAAAAAACAGCTCCTGGTTTTCTTCACACACTTATTGCGGTCTTAACACCAAGGTGGCGAAGACCTTCAAGCCAGCATAAATACTGGTGAGGCTCGGAATGAAGTGAGTTCAAAACTAGTTTAAAGCTAATGGTTTGGTTTGTTCACTGGGGTAGTTTTAACCCAAATCCGTTCCCCAATCAATTAACTGTGCAGCTGCAAGAACATTTGTGCAGGGCAGGGCAGCATCTCTTGGCTTACGCTGGCTTAAAGTGTTTGTTGAAGTACAGCTTGAGTGTAACTGAAGATCTGCTATAATCTAACACTGCTAATAATCCACAAATGCCATTCCAGAACACAGGAATAGTTAAAGCATATAAATGGCCTTGCCATGTGCCTTGCATAGGGGCCTAGCAGAGGAGAGCTTAGAAATTGCTGTAACCGCTTGAAAAATGTCAACGTTTTGAGCTAACTGTATGTTCCAACAGCAAGGACAAAAATCTGATTCCCGGGTCACTTGCACCTTGCTATGACTGATAACATGAAAAATGTATTTACCTGACCTCTCACAACACAGCTCTGTTGAGAAAGCTGATGACACACTTCATGCTTTCTTCCCACCTCTCTAACCCCATCCTGTCCTGCCATCATCGGATCCTCTTCAAACCTGCCTGAGGTCTGCAGCTTTCCTTCTCTATAGTAAGGACACTTCTAAGCTTTCCAGTTTCTGCTTAGAATTTCCAGTAATGCCCCAAAGGCACCAGAGAATCAAACTGAAAGCTCACTGCACCACTATATCCTACAATGTCTAGTCTGTTTGAACAGTTTATCTTCATTGTTCTATTGACATAGCAATCTCACCAAAACTATTAGCTATTCCAAGTATTAGACGCTATCTATCAGAACCAACATAAAAAATTATTTCATGCTGAATGATTTGCCACCTGTTTTACATAATATTTTCATTTTATCTACCTATTTTTAAGAAATTTTTAATAGAAAAGTTGAAATTACATTCCAGTTAAATAAATAAAAATATATATTCACAGAAAAAGACCCGCAAACTTCTTCACATGGTACAATTCTTATGCAGAATTTAAGCAAAGCAATAAGATAGAAGAATAACCACCTGCTAACGTACATACATTATATATTATGCATATTCCACTAAGTTTTTCTCAGGTACAAATCAGCGAGCAGGGCTTAAAGGTAACAGCATGCTATTATTTAAGAATAATAGTTTAAAAAAAAAGGTTCTTTCAATATTTTAGTTATATCATATATAACTGATATTGGGCTGTTAGAAGATGTAGTGTAATGCTGATGATCCTAAGAAGATCCACAAGTAAAGCAGTTTTTTATACAATTCCTAAATATAGCTGGATAATTTCCAGTATGAAATTATGAAAAAGCACAGCAAAAGACCAATTGACAGCATGCTATATACTATACATTGAGCTGAAAAACGCTCCGAGTCACACAAAGTTACTGCAGTTTAGTTATATTAACTTCATTAAACCTGCTTGGGAAACTGTGATTAACTGAATGCTTCCATATTATTTGCTTGGAAAATAAAAGGGAGAGAATATTCTTATATTCTAATTTGGTTGTTCCCATCGCTGCTACAAGAGGCAACTTGGTTCTGTAAAATTCTTCCGTGCTGGCCGACACAGATGAAAACATCCAACCACATCTCAGCCCTTCCTTCCAATAGCACAGCTGTTTGGATGACTCAGTGAACCGCCTGATATTTTCCTGACAATAAAACTTGTAAACCAATACAGATTGGGATTATTAGTTGTAACAGATCATTAAAATACAAAACATGAACCAAACAGGAAAAAAAAAACCTGCCTCTTTCCTTTCACTTGCCTTAGCCAGTGCCTGAAAACTTCCATGGCAATGTCCAGTGACAAGAAGTGTTGTTGTCTGAGCTCTCTCAGCATGACCTGAACATTCAAACTTTGAATGTTTAATTAAAAAAAAAAAAAGTAACACTTGGTAGTGCCATGCACAATTCCAGAAGGAAACCCCCTGATCTTTCAACCCAAACTGCAGCCAAGCAACTGTTCCTGTGGAGTAAGCCTTCAAAACCATGGGAATCTCTCTCTTGAGAGCTGTTTAAGCTTCCTTAATGCTCTTAATCCACCTTGATATTGAAATGCTAGACACACTGGCACCCACCTTCCAACTTCCAAATAGCTGGTCAAGTATCTGAGAGTTTCTTTTCTCTCAGTGCAGATCCTGACAGTCTTTAGGACATGGGCTAACGGAAGTTTCCCACGTGGCCTTCAAGGAACACCTTACTGGAGTGAAAACCTCTCATGAACTTAGAGAAAAAATAGACAATAATGGTGGAACTACTAAATAAACCTCTCCGGAAACAACAACAAAAAAAGGCATTATTTAGGAAATGGAACAGAAAGAGGGGCCTCTAAACTACACTGCCAGCTCTATTGGACTATGCGATTAGTTAGTTCATCACTAATCAAGATAAAAAGAGGAATGATGTTCTCCTGGCTGAGGCAATCCCTGCTTGCGTAGGAATCCTAGGCCAAAAAAGCCCCACTTTCATTTTACACCTTGGTTGTCGTGCCAACAAATGCCTAATAACTACTAAACCACCAATATACTCATCATCAGCAGTGACTGATAGTTTCAAAATGGTTGTGTTCAAAGAGAATCATTCAAATGTTTTGAGGTAAATATGTAAAAAAAAAATAATCTACTGTCCATACGTGTGCACTTCAGCTTTCCCACCTCTCCATAAAAACCAAAAATACTTTCCTCTCTGCAGTTTTAAGAAGGTTAATTACTTGATGTTCCTAAAACAGGGTATATGCACTATAAAGGACTAAAAAACAACCTTAAAAGTATGATTTCATTGCTGAAAGAATCTGAAGGCCAAAAAATGAGCCTTTACATTAGAGAAGTTGACTACTATTAAATGGAATTATTCCATTTAATAATAATTCCATTATTCCATTCCAATTAAATGAAAAAAAAGGTCAGTGCTTTTCATTTTAAAATATCTTGAACTGAAAGAACTTCTCACTATAGGGTGTAAATGGAATTTTGTCATCTTGGATGTTAAAATATTGTTTGTTCAATATCTGCATTGTATTCTTTATCAAATTTGTAGATTAATCTATCCCACTACTCAGCAGTAGAAGCTGGAGAAGGATTTTGCTACTGTGGGCAATGACTAAGCACCTTTAACTGCAGCCTGAGATCTTCTGCTGGTTGCAGAAGCAAGAGAATAGGTTTTCATTTGCAGAAGCAAGAAATTAGGTTTTAATTTACAGAATTTCCAGTGGCCTTGGATTGGGTCACCCCATCCATCTTGCCAAAGGCACAATCAGAAAGAAATGGTACAGTTGGATTCTCCTCTTTATGAAGAAGTAGTAGACAGGTAGACTATAGTCCTAAGACTATTGACTTGCTCTGTCCTTCAGATCCAAAATACAAATTTGGGAATCTTCCATACTCTTTACAAGGAAATGCATAATGTGTCAGATTTTCCGGAATTCTAGCAGTTGGGGAGAGGTGTGCTTTTTGTAACAGTGAACAGGAACAAAGGGGTGTCTGCAGGCTGAGCTCCTGCTGGCAGGATTATTTTAATGCCACTTAAATTCTGTGCAGAAATTATGAAATCCCTAAATCGCTGATTATGGGCTGAAAACAAAACACATTAACTTAGACCAATTCAATTCTATTGGGCAACACTGTGTCAGAGTCACACATCTGACTTCTTCAGGATTCCTGCTACATTTCTATACAACTACATTTAACAAAAAGCAACGCTGTTTACTTGGTGGATCAGAGAAGTGAGACACTATCGTGGGCCTCAGGAAGATGCAGTTTAAGATGAAGCACTGAGAGGCAACAGCAACCTTTAATGTTGTCAGATCTCATTGCTCGGGCACCGATGTAATAGATTTTTCTGCTACCCATCATTTAGAAATATTTCACTGTGCTACAAAAAATACAATCCACAAAAAATACAAGAAAAACTCCGGGAGCTCCCCTTCCCTCTGTAATTTTACTCTGTCAGTATTTATCAGTCGTAGCTGTTCCTCTTTCACAACAGGAATTCACTATTTGCTACTTGAGTCAAGTATTGAGATAACAACAGGAGCTGCAGAGGCTACGTTTCTTTCAAGGAAGTGGGTGTCAAATCCTATTCCAACCATTTTCCTTTACAGGAAGGTTTCATTAGCCTATAACTGCTGCCTCTAGAAGAAGGACAACAACTTCTGCCACATATTTGTAAGGGTTACTTGTACATTCTTTAGTTATTAGCCACAATAAAGCACAACTCCACTAATAGCTTGTTCATTACCATGGATTTCCACCATTTCTTTTCTAAAATTCCAAATGACCCATTTTAAAAACTAATACTGCAATTTTTTTGATAGATTTGACTCCCATTTGTCATCTCTTTTGGAAACCAGTTGGTTACATTTTGGAGCCTCAACTTCTTAGCATTTTAGCAAAACCATTACCTAGTGTTTGAGCTCCAGTATGCCCCAAACTACTTGAATATTCAAAAACTCCCCCTGTCATTATTGTCCTTTAACAATACTGTTGGGAACTTAATAAGTTATATGTTGAACCAAAAACTAGCACTCCATCTTCCCCAGCACTTGTCTTGTCTGACATTGAATTAAATCAAACAATACTCCCAGGAATGTTATATGTATTGAGGTTTTAAATTTCTAAAGTGTGACATCAGGACCTCTCTGACAGGACAGACTCAGAAACAATTATAAACACATATTCTCACCCAAGGCCTTTCACTCCTCCTCCTCTCGCACCAAGCAGCTACCTCCATTCAGACCTGCAAACCTCCCATTCACTTCCCAAAACGTTTCTTCACCTGTCACTACTCATCTCTGCTAGAAAACTCTCAAATTCACTAATACATATTTCAAGTTCCCTCTGTTTCCTGAAAACCTGGCCTGTGACCATTTGGCTACTTGCAAGCTGGCTGGCTCATCTGATCATTCCCAACTGCAATTATCACAATGGAATTTACTAACCTATTGAGACCTTCTAATTTGTTGTTCCAAGAGAGACTTCCAGAAGCCATAATGTTAAGGTTTCCAATTCAATCTTTGAAATTTTTCTTCTTTTTAATGTAAGTTGGTTGACTATTAACAATGTATAAACTGTCCTGCTACAAAAGAACTCACATTTTAAGATTCAGGACTGAAATAAAACCTCAAGGGACAAGCTCCATTGTAAGTTCTTTTAAAAGACACTAAGTGTGTAAGCAGTTTGCTGTTCAGCCTTGAATGCAAACTGCCCATCACAGCTCTGGTAACCAGCCCACCCTCTTCAAGTTCTCCACCCCAGCCCCTGGGGGCATTTTTCTATGTGTTTCATTTTGATTCAAAGAGCAAACTGATCTCATCTGCTCCGGAACGTAGGTTGTATACCTGGCACTAGTACTAGGCTTTCCATCAGGCTCCCAAATATTGTTTCTGATACCAAGTAGATGAAGACTTTGGGTGCGCTTTTGATAAAATATCTCTGCCTTACAAAAAACATATACTCATTATATTTACTTGCAGCATTGCTTGTGACTGTATTTGACTTGGTGCTCCTCTAACGCTGTTTAACAATAACGATATAAATATACAATTTGTGATTAAACCCTGAATTTAAACCATACATCATAGCTTGAAAAACTCTCCTGATCCCACTCGTCAGTCATCACAGAAAACTTCTAATATATTTTGAATGACTTCATAAGTAGTTACACCTATTCAAGTCTTTTCCATGTTTCAAAAGAACCAAAGGTCATATTAACAAAATAATTCTAAAAACCACACAATTTAATACTCTAAATATCTGACAATCTCTCCACATTTTGGCCACTTTACTCTCTTATTTTTTATTACTCAAATTACAAATTGTCAGTCTAAAATATGTAATTCTTTATCAACTGATACACATATCTATAAAGACTTCCCAAGTAAGTGTGAAAAATGTATTTAAGATCTACTCTCATTGTCAGGACAAGGTAGCAGAAGAAAACACTTATCACACATTTTATGTATTGAGCAAAAATAACGGTGAAGGCATTATAATGTTTTTGCTTTTTGTGACAGAGTTTGTTTATAAAGGGGGAAATAAATCACCATACTGTATTCTGAGCAGGAAAATCTCTACAGGGACCTGAAGAACCTTGTTTTCATAATACAGATTAGGGTTTTAAGAACTCATCTTGGACTCCTCATATTACTTAAAAAAAAAAAAGATTGTACAGTATAAATAAAAACTATAGCACAAAATTTAGTTTTACTATGAAATATCTATGAAATCATACACGATAAATGCCACAGTAATAAAAACCTGTGACACAACAAACTGCCTCAGAGACAATGTAGTGTCTGAAAGCAACAGGAAGCTCTAGTCAGATGATCTTTTCTGACAAGACACTGCAAATCCTACAAAGAAACATCCCTCTGTCTTCCAAGAAAATAGGTTAGATATTTTTGAATCTCTGCACAAGTATTTTAAGGAAACAAAACTCTGGACAAAAAGAAAAATAGTCATTGATATAGCCTTTAATGAAAATGACTGGGTGGAGATTGCACTTGAGTTAATTCCTGTAAAGTTGTGTGTCTATGTGTTTGTTTTCAAACTCGAAGGAAATATTCTTCTCAGTGTGGGTCTACAGGCTCCATCTGATTGCATTAAAAAGGAATTTGTCACACAAACTCGCTATAGAAATAGCTTTACATAACACAATTCAGGCCAAATCCTATTAATTTGTAGTTATTAGTACTCACATGAATAAAATGACATTTTAGCCAAACACCAAAATACCTGAATCCAAAACAGGGCTATGATTTCAGCATGTATTTTACTTTGGGGATATCAGCTGGATTCAACAACTGCATGTAAAATTCATAAGTTTGATTACAGGCAAAAAAGGAGAAAATTTTGATGGACATATATACACACCCTATCCAAACTCATACCAGAGACAAGCTCTTGATTTCATTTCAGTTCATCAGCATTTAAAAGGTTGATTAGTTCTACATTTTCTCATGCTTTATAGCTGTGTTATCCATATAACTGTAAAGTATCTCAATAGCTTTGGAACAGATTAAAAAAATGCAAATTAATGAATAATTTTTAGTAAATTTATTGATCTGTCCAGTGCACTAAAACTGAAAATCTGTATTAAAATTCCTTTTAAATATTTCAAACATCACATAAGTTGTGTGAATTACAAAATGAAAGATAACTTTAATGCACTTATTTTGTCTTTTTTTTTTTTTAAAGTAGACTGTCCTCCAGTATCTGCACTTTTCCCCACAGCATGGAAAGTTAAGCTGGCTGGTAAAGAGGAGATCCAAGAGAGAGATTAATTTCTTGCTGGCTTGGTCATTTTTGGTTTGTATGTGTAAGGTCAGTTTCTGAAATATGGCTCCCTCTTCTTTCAGAGTTTCATGAGAGAATTACTTAAAATGTGAGGGTAGATTAATGAGATGTAATCCTGTAACACGGATTACATCTCTTAATGTCACTCATGGTATCATACACTCTATTTCCCACTTCAAATTCTAAAAATGCTTGAATGAGCCTTGCACAATAGTTTCTTACCTATATTGCTGCATAAACAGCATTGGTTCAGTGGTAAGTGTGGAAACAGCAAAGGTACAGCTGAAATCCTCTTTTCCTAGCAGGGCTCTGAAGAGAAAAATGAGACATTGCTGTTTTTTAATTCTTCTCATTATTCCCTAGAAGGAAAGTTATATTTATGCTGCCTCTAGGCAAAGTACCATCCCACATGAACAAAAGAACGAAACTAAGATCACATCCATTTCATCTTGCTGCTGCTACTCCTGCACAGAAGCTCTCCGCAGATGCTTAAGTCCCTGATACTGTATCTTCAGTGCTCGTATGTCACAGTAAATGATTCATTAAAAATGCAGAGACAGATTGATCTTAGAAGAGGGGAAAAAAGATCTGGAGTTTAAGGCGAAAGAGAAACAGAAATGAAAAGCCAAAAGGTAGAAAAGGGAAACGCCCCCCAAATTCACATGAGAAAGGCACGCAAGAAGGCATTTAAAAATAAAGAGGAGACAGCAACTGTGTTGACATTTAATATGTCTACTTGGGATAAAACTCATCCTTTTACTAGCAGTGAAAGCAACAGCCTAGAGAAAGCCCACAGCCCTTAAAGCGTTTTTGCATCAAGTACCTTACAAAAGTTAAAGGCAATTTCTGCGAAGGTCTGTACGTTATTTGCACCAAACTATCTAATTTAGTTTTTTTGAAACATAATTAAATGGGAGAAAATCCCTAATGCAGCTATCGCTGTATTGATATTGTGCTTATAATGACATAACCAATATTAAGGTGCTGTATCCATGCAACAAAACTGGGTTTTATTGTTTGCGTACCAAAAATGAGCACATTTGTACCTCTCCTTATTAATTTCTTTTCAAACCAACATTCAGTACGTCTGCAAAGGATGCAAGGGTCACATGCAGCACCAGTGGGGTTGAAAACAGGCTCCTACAATAATGCTGATACTTCAGGAATGGTATGAAAGCCCTGATCCTAGTTACCAATAGTCATCCTAATATATATAGCATTTGCCCTAGTCCCATTAGGCCCCAAAACTGAGAAGGAAAAGAGAGAAAGATATGCTTCATTTGTGATTCTGTTGGTCCTGATAAACACACGATTACCAAGACTAACACTATACTGTTACTGGTTTTGAAATATTTCCTGGATGGCCACAAGGCTTTACTCTGCTCAAGGCATCCCACAAGCAAAAAAGCACCCGTGCTTAAGAATAATAAGGTACTTGAGTAAGAGACATCTCCTTACTATGACACTCATGAAAATGGTGTTGTATAGATAACATATTTACTTTCCTTTTATTAAAAATAATTGGTGAAACACAAATATGGACCATAATTTACATTCTGTAAAGTTAAAAAAAAAAAGGCAAGTACCTACAATGGGAAGCGTATGTATATATGTATTCACACACACATGTACAATAGCAATATTTTTAGCTATAATTTCCTACTCATGTAGCAACATGATGAGCATTTTGAAGAAGCTGAGCCAAGTGAAAATACAACCTGCAGAACAGGTCATGTTTAAATATTCTGCTATTGAAGAATATTAAAAACTACAGATTAAGTAGGAGTGTTGTAATACTTACATTAATTAATGCTTGTAAATCATTCTGAAATACTTGGATAAAAGATGGCATGAAAAGTGTTGCCACACGTCTTGATACTTCTAGATGTGCACAATCCCATACATCTCATTTCGCTTTTTGGATGTTTTAAATCATCAAAAATACTGTCAGCGAATGAGTTTTGTGTTGGTAAGTGTTTGAACGCGGCAGAGAAACACCATGGACACCCGAATCCTGGTTAAGAACTCTAGCAGACACCTCAATATAAATAGACTGAAATATCTACGTTTCTTCACGTCTGAATCCAAGTGCTAGTGATGGCTCACCAGGTCTAGTAACTGAACACCTCTGTTGATCAGGGAATTAGCACAGCTCAGAGAGCTTGGCAATGTCACTCAGCCTTGACTTGGCTGTATTTTCATGCATGTGAAATATCATATACATAACATAATACTCCTTCCAATCTAGTACCACCTAGTATTCACACCACCAAAAAACGTAGCCCATGCCATCAGGCAGTCTGAAAAGGAAGGTATGTGGAATCACTCAATACACATCTATAGTTAGGGAACAACATAACCAGTTTTCAGAGAACTTGGTACTTCCTGTCTATGCAAACACAGCCCTTTATAAAAATACAGAAATTAAAGGCCAGTGTTAAGGCCCTTTTGCTTTCCCGCACTGATCTCCAGACCTGAGACATGTCTTTCTTTTCATTCAGAGACAGGTAACCTATTTTATGGCATCCATTTATGAAAAAAAAAAAAGAAAAAGGCACATAGTGTCTCACCAGACACAAAAGAGCAGAACTGCTGGCTTTAAGGGGCATAACATAGTGCAAAAGTGTTTTATCTAGAAGGACACAAAGTATCACTAATATACACATCTTCCCCAAAAGGTGAGAACACTAGAAACCATTCATCCCTCCTCCTCTGTTCCAAACCAAGAACATGCACTGCTTTATACCCACATTCTGGAGCACAGGCGGTTTGTTCTGCTCTCGCGCAGCACATACAACAATGCAGCGTTGTCCCCATCTCAGGAACTTCTGAAGACTATCTCACTACAAATAAATACCGCAAGCCGCTGGCCTGTGGCAGCCAAAGGACAAACAATGATAGGAAACAGAAGTTTGTTGTGATTCGGGGGGAGGCTAAGCAAGCTTCCAGAGGCAGGAAGCAGAGCCACCATGCGAGCACAGCTCCCTGTTCTTCAGGGCGACCAGTGCAAACTTAATTAGCTGCACGTGATATGCCGTGTAGGTACAACTACCTATTAGCCTAGTACCTTGGCATGGCAGCGCCTGAAAGCAAAGGCTGTAAAACATCCTCTAGATGTTGTGGCAGCAGTAGCTGTTGCCCTGAAGAGCATGCCCACCGTAGGGACCACCACAGACCACTTATCTCCCAGGGAGAAGTACCAACTCTGCCGAATCCTCTCAAGGAGCAGCAGCAGCACCATTCCAGGCCGGGGGGGCGAGGCAGAGGCCTCACCGCGCTTTTTAGGACCGTTTTTTTTCCCTCTCACAACCCTTTATCACCTGAGAAGAGCCACAGCCTAGCTCCCCAACACTAAACGCAAGCCCCGCGAAGGTGAATTAATAACACTTGGAAGTGGGGGGGATTAGGGGGGCCGGGCGGCGCCACCTCTCCTCCCCCGGCGCCGGCAAGGCCGGGCACAGGCAGCAGGTGCCGGCGGGCGGCGCGGCCGAAGCCAGGCCCGTCCCTCACACCTGCCGACCAGCCAGGGCGGCCTGCTAAAGGGCGGATACCCCCCCCAGCCGCCTTACCGAGGTGAGCAAACGACAGAACCCGGCCCTCACCGACCTTCGGCCGGCGGGGCGGAGCGGGGCGAGGTTGAGAAAAAGGCGGGGAAAGGCGCGGAGACGCGCCTGTGCGCGGCCCCCTCTATGAGGCGGCGCGCGCGGGCAGGTAGGGGCGGAGCCTCCTGAGAGAGGGTGGGGAAGGGCGGGGCCAAAGGGGCGAGGGGCGGGGCCTAGAGGCGCGGCGCCGGCCCGTGAGTGGGCAGGGCGGCTGTCAATCCGGGCGCGGCGCGCGGCCGCCGGGGCGGGCGGGGGAAGGAGGGGAGGGTGGGGGAGGGGGGGGGAAGGCGGAGAGGAAACAAAAACAATCGCCCGGGCGCCGCCATCTTGGGTCCGTTCTCCACGCCACACAAGTGAATGGGTAGATATGAGATTACCACAGGGGAGCAGCAGCAGCAGCAGGGTACGGAGGGCTGTTCCGAGCTGCCGGCTGGACTCGGGAGACGCTAGAGACGGCTCCGGCCGCCGCCGCCACCCTGAGAAAACCTCCCGGCTCGGCCTTTTCTCCTCGCCAACCCCTAAACTGCACTCCTGGAGGGACAAAGTTGGTGTCAGCCGCCCTGCCTCCGCCGCCCGGGAGACGAGAGAGTTGCCTTCGGTAGCGGCTTCCTCGGAGCCGGGAGTGAGCCGGGGTCAGAGTTAGGGGAGAAGGGGAGGAGGGGATTGCTCCCCCCACCGCCCTCCGGCCGGGGCCGGCCCGGTGCGCCGTGTGGGAGGCACGGGGAGGCAGCAGCAGGAGCCGGGCAGGCTCTGCCTTTCCACCCCTCCTGCTGCTCATTCCTTTCTCCGGCTAGGAGGAGGAGAAAGAAAAAGAAAAAAAAAAAAGGCAAATCAAAGGAAAGGAAGGAGATCGGGGAAAGGTGCGGAGGGCTGTCGGGGGGTCTCCGTTGGCGCGGCGGCGAGGCGATGTGCCGGTGAGGAGTTGGAGCGGAGCGGGAGAGGCGCCAGGCGGCGTGAGGGGAGGGAGAAGGCGACCTGCCGCCGGCCCGGCCACCGCCGCATCCTCCCCGCGGCCCCCTCGCTCCCCCGGCAGCCCCATCCTCCGAGAAACACCGGCAGCCGAGGAAGGAAGGAAGGAAGAAAGAAGGATTTGCCACAAAGAATATATCACCCTCCTCCCCAGCGGCTGGATACTGCGTTTATTTTTGATATTTTTTTTCTCCAGTCACTCTTTCTCTGTTTAAATACCAAATATAGCCTCGAGGGGAGGGGGGGGGGATAGGGGGGGGGGAAGGGATGGAAATCTCTTAGAAGAATTTGAAATCTTGCTGGGATTCGGGAGTGCTGGTGTTGGACGGCCGGGGGAGAGGAGGGGAGATGTGCGGCTCTCCCTGACTTGCCGGCAGGACTAAGAGATTCGCCACTTCTCGGCTGGTTTCTTACCCAAACTGTTGTTTCTTCACACTTTTCCTCGTTGGGGTCACGCTAAACCCCTCAGCATTATTAAAGAAACCCGAAGCGTTGCCCACGTGTAGCTGGTGGCTTGCGCTTTTTTTTTTTTAAGGTAGTTTTTCATCAAGAAACTGACAAAAACTCCCTCCCTTCACCCGGAGGCTTTTGAGGCTT
This sequence comes from Gallinago undulata, assembly GCA_026546715.1. Lineage (NCBI taxonomy): Eukaryota > Metazoa > Chordata > Aves > Charadriiformes > Scolopacidae > Gallinago > Gallinago undulata. The sequence goes on along the minus strand of JAOTQQ010000079.1, from coordinate 2,820,334 downwards.
GAAACTGAAATGGAGCTACTTCTCTCCCAAACACTACATGTTGTCTAAGGGGAACCGGGACGAAAACGTCGTGTTGACCGATTTCCATACGATTCCCTGACACTCGGCACCCACGAGGGATGCTTCGACGAGCTTGATGTGGAAAAGCAGAGTTGGAGCCTCCTCAGAGACTTCGTCGTGTCCAGCGGCTTAATTGTTGACTTTTTTTTTTTTAAAGTGGATTCGTAGCATACTTTTATGAATTAAATTTTGCCACCGTTTGTACAGAAGCCAAATGACACGTGTGTTTTGAAACACAGTTCCAAATATATCTATCCCTCAACCCGGATTCTCGCTAGGAAGAGCCAGAGGGAGATCGTCAGTGTCTAAAGAAACCTGATTTTACTGTTTTACGAACAGTATCTGCCTCAGAAATGTTGCTATAGATTGCTTTATAACGGTTCGGCAAGAAGGGAGATTTTCCAGCTTGCAGGACCTAGGAAACTGGATACTTAAAGTCACTTAAATGTTTTAACAGCATTGGAAAATGGGAGCTGCTACTAAGTTGGCGTTTGCTGTTTTTCTTATCTCTTGTTCTTCAGGTAAGTGAATGTTCTTGATTTTGTTGCTTCAAACGTAAGGCTTTGGGGTCAGCACTTGAAAGCTTTGGTAACTTTGTCCCTGAGTAGGAATGAGGAGAAATCTTCCGTATTTCTAAATGACAGGTGTTTGGGGATGGCAGTGACTGTGAGGGCAGAAGCTGTTATTCTTTGTTATTCTTAAAAGTATATATGGTGAGCAGTTCAGATGCGTGCGGCACTTGGATTTCACATCAGTTGCGTGGAACAAATGTGGAGACATAACCACCTAGTGTCACAGACAGTAATCTGGCAATGCATATTTGTGTTTCACGGTGGAGTTGTTGGGGTTTTAAATAAGAATAACCCCGCTGAAATACTCTTAACTTCAATTAGATCTCTTATTCCCGACCGTTCACCGGTGAATGGCAACCTTCGTTAATGCTTCATTAGTTGAGAATAGGCGCTGCTCTGAAGGCATTAGCTCGTCCTTTAATGATAGCGAGGGGGGTGTGCTTGTATAGATGTACGCACACAATTAGGCTGAAAAGGCAGACTTTCAGTTTCTAAACAATAATTTGTAGCGCTTTGTGTTTTGCTGTTCGACACGTCACTGCCTCGCAGTGCAGAAAAATAAATAAATAAATAAAAACTACTACTTTTCTTTTGAAAACAGCAGAAGTTGGGGTTGAAAAGCCAGCTCAGAGTCCTGAGAAGCCAGCGGGGCGTGAGGACTTCCCCAGGGCTTCTTTAGGAGGAGAATGGTTATGGTAGCAACCAGTGGTTGAGGGAACTGTTGGTACCCTTCTGCTTGAAGCTCCGTCACAGCTTCACAAAATACCTATTATGAGCTGTGTAACTGATCTAATGTGTGTTTACACGGCAAACCTGGCCCTTTCTGCTTACGTTTTGAATGTGTATGTAGTCCTCTGAGTAGGGTTAGATACGCTTTTTTAGCTTTCCTGCACGGTGGGCAAAGGAGAGCAGGCAGACAAAGTGCTCAGCTTTTCAGTGCAACCGGTGTAAGGCTGTAATGAGAGCCGTATAACAATGCCTTTTTAAAATTTCAGTGTTATAATGTACAGGATTTTGCTGAACAGGACATTTTCTTGTGGTTAGTAAATGGATAGTCTAGTCTTATGTCTGTAGCGGTATTGATCAATTCCGTGTGTGCTAAATGCGCTGTGAAAAGGAGAGCACTGCCAGAAATAAACCAAAAAAAAAAAAAATCCTTTCTGTTTTAACCAGATAAAATAACAGAGCAGGTTAGGCCAGACAGGGGTTTGGGTGTTGGGGTTTTTTTTATTATTAATGTATATAATTTATGTCTCTCTTGAAACAAAATATGATTTCTTCTGACAGTTATGGCTTGCAATAGAAGACATGTTCTCTCATCTTTTCCTAATAAATTAATAAGTTCTTGGAGCAACATTCCTCTTAATTCGGGTATATTTTCTATGGGGAAACTTTTTGTCTCCCCCTCCCTGACAGTTTCTGAAAGACTTGGTGCTGACTGCTCTTTCTGTCTGTCTCTCCCTTCCCCGTCCATCTATTAAGATCTTTTTTGCCTCTAGCACAGAATAGTGATCTTGTTGACATTACCTGCCCTACCTATTACAAAGAACAGTTAAGCAACAAAAGCCATCTTTTCTTTAGCATTTCTTGCTCAGGTTGGTATTGGTGAGGCAAAATGAGTGTTTCTTTTGCCTGGGAAGGTGGAATTAATCTTTGCTAAATGAGCAGGAAACTGGCTGCAATTCGGACTGCTTCTTATGTTAATGACATTGTTTTGGTGGTTTTTCCAGTATTACACATTAACTGTTCCGGTATTTAACAATTATTAAACTATTTTCTACTCGCCTAAAATTGTGGGCTATCTGCAGTCCTGGTGTAGGTCTAAAAATAAATGAATTCAACGGGAAGCTTTTGGGGTTTTTTATGATCAAAATTATAAGATTATGTAAGCTTTTAGCACGAAGTACAGGCATTTTGATAAGTGGTGTTTCTTCTCTTCACTGTGACTCGTTTGGGTTTAAAATCATACCTGATCAATTGATTCTCAAGTCGTTAGAAGTGGTAGCTTCTTTTCCAGTCTTTAATCTGGAAAAAAACCCAAGTCTGCTCAGGTTCTATATTTAAGAATATTGGCAAAGGCTGAAGAAATCCTGGAGTTCATGTGGAAAGAGGTCTGGTTTGTCTTTCTCCATTATGTGTTCTCCAGCTACTTTGTGTGTCAAGGAGTTGGGGGTATTGGTTTTCTATATGAATTTATTTTTATATGCAACTATTTTCTGCAGTTGTTTACACAGCCAATTAATACTAGTGTTCTTAAAATAGGTGAAAGTGTAGGTCTTTTTCTGCATGGTGGGCATTGAGGTGGTCTTTAGGCTAAAGGCATTTTATTTTACTATCTATAAACTACTGTATGAAATCCTGTAAATGTACTTCAAATGGGTAAGAAATTCCAGTGAATCTAACAGTCTTCTAAGGGACTGAAATTTTTTCTGCTTTCTGACTAAGATATTTGAAACAGAGCATCTGTGTTATGTTATTAGGCTTTAAAAATATTTGTAAATGCTTGGACAAAAGTGGGTGTAGATTTGCACCCATTTGTAATAATTCAGGAAAATGAGACGATTGCCTATTAACTAAACAGGAAAACAAAGTGCCTGGGTCAAGGTTCTCCCTGTGCTGCCTAATATACTTCATATGTAAACCTGTGTGTATTTTTGATTCAATAAAGAACAGGAGATCTTAAAGTAATAATAAAACGCTTATGAAGAATTGAATGTGCTTCCTGCGCCTCTCCTGTAGGTGAGGCAAGGTTGTAGGTGAGCTTAAAAAAGAAAAATAGTAAATAAAATAGCTTGTTCATTGAAAAACATTTCTCTTTAGATATTATCTATGTTCTCACCTCCCGCAAGGAAGTGCTTTTAGTTTTCATGATTGCTGAGTTATACTTTATGAACTTTCAGGAACAGAGAACGTGTACTTTGATCATTTTCTGTGGCGTTTCAGAATACGTGCCCTGTTGCAGCTGAAAATGTGGGCGATGTTAAAGCGGTAGATTGGCTTTAACCCAAATCTTCTGTTGTGGGGGGCAATAGTTTTTAACATCTCGTGGTTCCTTTTCTTGCTTTCACGCTCTGTGTCTCTGAAATCACCATTTCTTCTCATCTGTGCTGCCTGCTCGCTCTTTGGTACTTGGGCTATATGTCATCAAGGTAGTTCTGCAGCTTTAAGTCTCTTACAGGAGACAGGACCCATACTTGTTAAAACTCACTTAAACTCCATTAGAGCTGAAAATCACCAAAACAAAAGGAAGCACATCAGAAGAGTCTTGGTTCTTTTTTTTTTTTTTCCTTCCCTAATGCCAGATCATTCTTAAGCCACTGGGAAGGTCTTGAGTAATTTTGGTAAAGGAAACGCTACGTCAAAGATACCTTTGTACTTGAGGTAGCATTTTCACTGTATGGGGAACATTTTATTCTTTGATTTTTATTTTATTTTTCTCTTGTTTCACACCAATTTGTATTGGGGGAAATTATTTTTTTAAATATTACCCCCCATCCAGAAAAAAATCTAGATAGCAGTATGGTGGGCTTTACAGTTCTATGGCTTCGGAAGCTGAATGGTTAGGTGTTCTGAAGGAATTGAGGGGTGGGAGGTGAGACTTTTTTTTTTCTTTAATCTTACTAGTGTAATGTTTTTTTGACTGTACTTCCATTTTTAATTTGGTAGCACTTGAAAGTCCTGCCAAAGGTTGATGAGTATTGTTTGTGAAACTCTCTGCTGGTATGTTCCCTGCGAGCTCTCCGTGGCTGTCATTGAACTCTAATCGCTTTATTGCACAGGTAGAGCAATAAACCACTTCAGACTTAGTACCGCTTTTAAAGTAAAAACCTCTTCAAGATTCCTTTTTTATAAGAGTGTAGGCTTTTTTTGCTGTTGTTCAGTGTGTTCCATTGAGCAATACCCCTGCGCTCCTGATGTTGCTGTTGAGAGCAGGGTTTCTAAACCTACTTCATGCTATTTTCAGGCATAGATGTGTTTACGTAGATGTAAATGTTACATTGTTTACAAAGTTTCATGGCTCCAGGTTGTCCACTGATAAGGGATCCAAATTCTGTTGCTATTTTTATGTAATCTGTTAATACTTAACAAAAGTTACAAACCCCCTACGTCTTCGGGGTTATGGATAATAGCTGTAGTTGTGCTAATGCAATATTAGGACATGTAAGCTTGGTTCTAGTACAATTCTGCTTGACGAATGTTTCCAGAGAGATGCTGCTGTCATGACTTTATTTGCATGTCTACCCTTCAGACATTAGTCTTTTCTCATAGGAAAAACTTAAACAAATTTGTCTTGAAATCTGGATGCTATGTAAGTTGGTGGGGGGAGGTATGCTTTGTGAAAGCTGTTTTCTGATATCTGGGGGTGCAAGAAGGTAATTGCTGTAATCATGAATAATAGTTTTCATCTGGTTTTAATGGAGAATATTTGAATGCCATTTCTTCCTCACCACCACCACCTTTCTGGAATTTTGGGGTGAAAGTTTTTAGGTGATGGGTTTGGAGGATTTGCAAATGAGGATAGATAAATATTTTTTTCCACTCTGTTCAACTGTAGAAGTTCTTTTTTGTCATATCATTGGTTTTATTTAGGGGAAAATCTCCCAGTAACTCCAGTGTTTTTCATTCTTGCTGATTCTACCTGCTCTTCCAGCTCCCATAGCTTATTTCTCTGTGTCATTGGAATACAGTTCAATTTCAAATCATCATTATGATGTTTATCTGTATCGTGTCTGGATCTCTTAAGAGATGGCAGCAACATTTATTTATTTTTTTGACAGACAAGTGTGGTGGACACCATAACCAAAAGCAGTCTTTTTGGAGACCTGTACTATTGCGATCAAAGATATAGCAAGTCCTGGGTACTTATCCTTGGGAAATCATCTGGAGAAGGATCATTATCACATGGACTGTAAAAAGATAGAGGTTGACAAGGAATCTGATTGTGGAAGAGATTTCTCAGTGAAGGGGAGATGCATTTCCACCACTTAATTAACAGAAAGCAGATTAATGCAAATGTCTGCTTTAGCTGGTTGGTAGAATACATGGTCTGTTAGCTATCTGATGTTCCTGAAAATGAGAACTCTTTAAAAAGATCAAGAAAATTACAGATTTTTACAGCCAAGTTCTTGTGTGATGAAATCTTAATGTGTTTTTGTTGCCTTGGTGCTTAAAATTCAGCACATCTTATTTCCTGTTATTTCCATATGGAAATTGAAGTGTTATTGGATGCCAGTGACTTTATGTGGCATCTCTCGTCTTCTCTCCCCTACACTGTCTGTGTGTGGTGGTGGAAGGGTTTTTTTTTTTCTTAGAAACAGTTTGTGACTACGGTGCCAAACAGCAGAGCATATTTAGGCTTAATCCCACAGAAAAGGAATATTTACTGCCATGTTGTTTACATTGCATGTCTTCGTGGCTAAGAATCCCAAATGTATGTTAGATGCTTCAAATACTTCAATTGTTGGTGGAAAGAAAGCAGAGAAGGGTTTCTCCACTGCAGTAATTATTGCTAGGGTACCCTTCCTTAATAGTTTCACAGTAAAGTAACCCTTGAAGAGAAAGGTCAGTGTTCATGAATTTCTTCTGAATTTCCTAGTTAAAGCTGTAACTGGAAGCAGGTAGTCTGGCTAGAAAAAAAAAAAATTAAAAAATCGACAATTCGCTTACTAACTGGAGGCATAAATGTTTGGTTATGTGGTTAGAGGTATTTAAAAAACACTTGGAAATGAGGGAAGCGTTTGTGGGAAGAAGACCTGTTCCTGCAGCCAGAAGCGGCTGGAGGTAGCACCAGTGACGGTGTTAGGACGGGGTTTACTGGGGCTGGGTACTGGAAGTACTTCTTTGTACCCACCTTCAGTTAGATGCTGTTGTGAACAATGGAATTACTTTAGATAGTTCAGCAAAAGACCATTTTTCTTTCTTCTGTTCTGTGGTTCTCCCAAATTAATCTTGTTTTCAGAGTCACAGTGAAAGGAGGATGAGCAGGATGGTAGCCTTTACCCCCTGTCTTGGGAGCTTTCTTTGCCATGGCCTCCTAATGAACTGTGCTGTTCCTCCTTTTGCACAGAAACTTCATTACGGAGAAAATGAGCAAGTGACATACTTGCAATTGTATTGATGTCAGCAAAGGTCCCAGCGATGGCTGCGTAACCTAAAATCTCAGTGACTTTACAATGTAGCAGCGGAAGAACAGGAACACTTGTGTATGTAGCCAACGCAATGTTTCATTGATTTTTTTGAGGGTAAATTAAGTATTTCTGAATTCTAAAAGCTTTCCTTGTAAAAGTACTGGTATTCTTGTATTCTACTGTATTTCTGGCTAAATTGGTGCAAGATAATCCGTCTCAATCAGGATGCAGAGCCAGTCCAAAATAGTAATTAATTTCAGTGTTATCCTGGAGTTACTCACTGAGAAGTTTCGTTAGTAACTATTAAACTGCATTGACTTTGCCTTCCTGTGATGTTGAGTACCTTTAGTTGGCAAGAAGGCTGCGTGTTGTTGAAGTAATTTAAATGGCTAGATACCACCTTTTGAGGTTCCTTATTTTGTTATGGTATAATTTCTATTTTTAAAGATTTATATGAAGTTGTAATTAGATGGTAATTCAATTCAAAATGCTGAAACCAGAATGTAATTAAAAGCAAACCCCTATAAACTCATAACTGTGGTGGGCAAGTAAGAAATGCCAAAGTAAATTTTTTTTTTTGCTTTTATAACTTTTTTTTATTACACAAGGGAAACTTTGCCTATAGTTAGTGAATTGAACTGAGTGCGAGGCAAGATACTCAGGAGGAATCAATGCTTGGTAAATGCTACATCTTAGCTAAAAGGAAAACAAGAATATTTCTCAAATTGTTTTATTTTCTGAACCTTGAGATAGTTCGTTTTCTTAATTTCAGCTTAGTTGATAACTGTTGTAATCGTTAACATTGACACAATTTAAAACTAATACCTGAAAGGCTACTTAACACATCCAATTCCATCTAAAGGTTTTGTTTTTAGAGAGTATTTGTATAATTATTTTTGCCACCGGAAATTAGAATCTATATTGCTCAGAACTTTGTTGTTCTTCTACAGCTTTAACCCTGTGTCTTCCATTCCTAAACTGGATGTGTTCAGTGTATTATCTGAAATGATAATTTCATGTAGAAAAGAGTTAGTTTTTCTATCTGAAGTTGCAAAGTTTGTTGTGGCAGATGGACTCCTTAAGTTGGATGGTACATCCATCTTTTTTACACGTGGAGAAGGCAGAAAGTGTTCAAAACTGATCAGGATATCGTTTCTGTGTTTTCTGAAAGATACCAGGCTTTTTATAAGTCAACAGGCAGTTTTTATTGTGGGGAAAAAATGGAAAGGGGTAAGATAACTGAGTGATTTATTTTTTTTAATGGTTTTTTTTTTAAATATATACGATTGGCTGGAGATTTGAAGAATGTTTCGGAGATGGTCTGTGACTCGTGTCTTTTGAGTGTTTCTAAACTTCTTAGAGAAATGAGGTTGCAGAGTGAACTCAAATACTGTTTAACTCCTAGTGGATCCTGATAGCGTTTGAGCTTGTGCCAACTGGTGTCTAATGAGATGATGTGAAAGCACGGTTTGAGGGATGGTGCAGGCAGGGGGCCAGTGCCAGGAGGCAGCACAGTCAAGGCTCTACTGGAATTCCTGCAGCTTCAGGTGCTTCAGTATGCCCTCATCTCCTATCTGAGAGTATGGAGTACATACCATCAGTATGCTGTGAAAACACTGTGATGATTTACGCTGGGTTGTAGCTGAGCTTTTGCATTATTTTGGATGTCCAAACTGAAAAACCGTCCCTCTTACAAAAAAAAAACCACCCCAAACCGCAACCACCAAACAAACAAACAAAAAACCCAAAAAAACCCAAAATCACAAACCCCAAAAAGCAAAAAACAAACAAACCAAAACAACATATCAACTCATAACCTGCTTTGGGGCCAGAAGAGCATCACGTGGAACTGTGAGGAGGAGGTCGAGGTCCGTGGTCAAAACACTCTGTGGAATGCATGTGCTCAGCTTATGTCGGGTTGTCTGAGGGCCAGCAAGCAGTTCCTGGACCTGTTTTGATCTGCAGTATAGATACATACTTTGAAGAAGAAATGCCTCCTTTGTGTTTAAAGATTATTTCTATTTTAGATGAGTATTGAAAGTTTCGATGCAGGAGCAGTGCAGTTGGTGGTTACTGTAATCTTGTAGTCTACCTCCTTTCTTAATGTCATTTCATAATAATGGCTCTGAATAGAAATGGTAGTTTCCTATTTGAAATTACTTTTTAAAAACATAGGAGCATAGATCAATTTGGGACATCAGGCAGTCTTCTCCGGTGTCACTCTCAAAGCAGTATATTGGCCACCAAACCTTCAGGTTCTTTTCAGTAGCGGTGCTGCCTAGTCTGACAGTCACCACTAGTGCTGATGCAGAGGGTGGTCTGCCAATAGGCACAGGACTTTGGGTTTGTCCCTGTTGACTTTCATGAGGTTCCTGGCGGCCCGCTCCTCCAGTCTATGTCCTCCTGAGTGACATCCTTGCCATTGGGCACCCTACCCTCTAGCACCGCAAGAGGGGATTACGGGTACAAGTTATTCCTGGGGAGATTCCAGTTGGACACAAGGAAAATTTGTCACATTGAGAACAATCAGCTGTTGGAATAATCTCTCCAGGGAAGTGGTGGATTCCCCCCAATGTTGGATGTTTTTAAGATTCAGCTGGACAAGGTGCTGGGCCATCTTGTCTAGACAGTGCTTTTGCCAAGAAAGGTTGGTCCAGATGATGTTTGAGGTCCCTTCCAACCTGGTTTTCTATGACGCTGTGATTGCCTGTGAACTCACTTAGATGCCTTACGCCACCTCCTCCAGCCATCAGTGTTGGTATGAAGCAGGATAGGTCCTGGAGTAGGCCCTTGGGGGACTCAGCTTTGCATCCCTCCATGGACATGTTCCTTCCACGAGTGGTTCCATGCCGATCGCATGCTGGCTGTGTGTCGAGCTTTATTTACTGGGCTTGCATAGCTGATTTTAACTTAGCTTCAGCAGCTTCCTTCCTTTTCGTGGCTTAGAAACTTGTGGTTCAGAGGTTTCCTTGTAACTGAAGAGGTAATAGAATAACCTTATTTTTTCAGGCTCAGAATTTTTATCTCATCTAGATAATGTTAACCTCTAGTCTTTAAATACTGCCTAAACAATCATACTGATCTTTATTCCGTCAGCTGCATTTTCAATACTTGGATATCAATATCAGTGTTCAAGTTAAAATTTAATCTGTTTTTAAAAGCTAATTTTAAGTATAACTAATCATTTTATCAAGCCTTCTAACATGAAAAACTGTTTCCTTCTAGGAATTTTGGTGAAGATCCACATAAACAGGGAAGTGGTTAAATTTTGTTGTTCAGTTACAGTGTTAAGTGTATGAGACAAAATTAAACTTTGCAGTAACTGTTAATTTTAGAAATTTTTGGTAGTGTTTGTCAGGAGAGGGTACAGATAGTTCTCTTTAGCTCATAGCAATTACATGATGGAAGAGTTTTCTTTAAATATTTCCATGTTCCAGGGTTGAAAAACATTTAGACTGCGAAAGTTGCAAAAATTTTAAATTGCACACAATTGTTTTAATTCCTGTACTTCGTATAAGAAATCAGATGGTCTATTTTTTCATCATTTATAAAGCTGCTTTTAGAGTAGCTTCATAGAAGACCACTGGTTAAATATTTTCATTTTCATTCCCTGATCTTTAGTTTTGGAAAGGGTCTGTTTTGCCAGTTATCCCTAGTCATAATTGTACATCATTAAATTTAACACAAAACATGTAAAAAAAAAAGTTTTCTTAAATGCTTATTATAAATGTTGTAGTTTGATTACATTGTGTTTATCTTCAGCTTGTGGCACATACTGGGGGAGGATAGACCCCAACAAACTAAGTCTCGTCTAACCTTGCCTATTTAGAATAATGCGAATCAGTAGAGAGATCTTAATTAGCTCACATGTTCCGTATATGTCCTAAGAGCAAGAACTGGAACCAGGAATAATTCGTGAGAAGGTTATTTAAAACCACAAGATGGTTTTGCTCCTATTCCTGCCCCCAAATAAATTCCATTTTTTCCCAAAATAAAAGAACAGCCCCAAAACTCAATAGTGAGGAATGACTTCCCAACACTCTGGAAAACCCCCTATTGGAAAAAAAAAAAAAGTATAGTTGGCAGTTTGCTGAAAGTCTTCTGTTCACTTGAGAAAATACTGAATCACATCATATTATGTCAGAGGCTTTCAAAGAAACCAAGAGTGCTCGGGTCCCACTTCTTATTCTAGTGGAAATGGAGTGGATCATAGAATTGTCTAGGTTGGAAGGGACCTTTAAGATCATCTAGTTCAACCATGATTCCTGGGGATTCATGAGGGATCTATGATTTTCATGGATCCCTCATGAAAAGTCTTGATGCTCCAGTGTGGAGAGTCAAGTGGCTGAAAAACATTCTGTTGGATGGCAAATAAAGCAAAGTTCATTTCAGATAGCTTTTGTCCCCCCTAAATAAGGGAACTGTGCTTTTGACAAGTTGGACTTAAATCCCCGTTTTGTCTTCCCCAAATGATATGTAATTATTGCTGTAAAATATTACTTTTTAAAACAAATTTGATTTTTTTTCTTAATTAGATAGTTGGAATAATTCAGAAATTATATTTGAATGGTGTTTGGACCTATGGCAACAGATGCTCTGGAGGTTTTGTTTGAGGAAGGGAGAAGTCTTTTCCTGTCCATTATTCTGTTGTGTCCCACCAGACTGCCTGAGGGCAGAAACTTTTGTTATTTCGTAGCATCTCTTAATATAATGACTGTGCTTTGGAGAAAAACTGCACAGAGGCTGTATAGTACATAATTTGAAAAAAAAAAAAACACTAAACAAAAAAAACCCCAAGACAAAACCAGTAATCCAGTTCTTCAAATTAGGAAGAATTATAATTAGAAGAATCCTTTATGGCTTATCCTAAGGAGAATCATGAGCATTCAGTCATAAAACAAATTCAGTTCTTGTTTGGGTTTTGTTTGTTGGTGTTTTTTTCTTTTAATCTTGAGTCTGAAGAATGATGGGAATATGTAGCAAAAGTGGTTGTATTGGTATTATTCTAATAATGTTTGGGAACAGAAATTCAATCACGGAATGATACGGAGTTGGAAGGGACCTCTGGAGATCCTCTAGTCCAACCCACCTGCCCAAAGCAGGTCCACCTAGAGCAGATTGCACAGGAAATAAGGAATAATTCCTGGATTTTGCATTACGAATTATGAATAAAGTTTAGAATTATGCAAAATATATTACAATTTTGGAGGGAGGATGGTGCTTGATAGAGTGGAATGAGCTTTTTAGTTGGTGACTGAAGATCTTCTAGAACACTTCTGAAATTTAGTAGCCCCTGAAGTTTTTCTCACTGTTAATATAAATGTTTTGGTGTTGGAAGCCCTTTGGTTCAAGGTGAAGATGAGGAATGGGATCTGCGTAGAAAACCTATTTGCAATTTTTTTGCTTCAGCATAATCATCTTGGTCTAAGTATGAAGCTTTCAGCAAGCAGCACATCAACTTGGGCAGTTAAAGGCTTCCCAGCTGAGTGCTGGCAGACAGCAGCATCTGAGAGAAGAGGCCAGTTTCTTCCCATGTTAAGACTAAACACGTGTGTTTGAATTTGGTTTGGGTGGACTTTCAGGATATTTACATGCTGACAAATTACAGTTAGGGGAGCTTCAGTTGACCATCTGAACTCTTCTCCCCACTGTCTTCCTTGTAGCCAAAGCCAGTCTAACATTTTTCTAAGAGAAAAGCTTTTTTGTAGCCTCGATGCTTGTTTGAGAAATCTATAATATTTACCGTGCAGTAGGTCCTAGACTTTGATAGGAACTCTTGAAACGTTTCTAATGAACTGTAAAATCCTTTTTGTGGATAAGAAACAGGTGGAGCGTCTGGCTTGTGTCAGAATTTGCTTAGTCAGTGGTGTCATTAGGCAGGATATAAAAACCAGAGAAAGTATTTTGAAAAGAGAAATTCAGTAATGAAATAAACTTTTAGAAGTGCATGGTTTTTAATTGTTCCTCCCGTAGTTCAGCCAGCTTCATGAAACAGCTAATTAGCTTCCACTTGTCCGAAAGGGTTATTTCAGTGTCACCTATTGTTAAAAGTGACAGCCAGTATCTCTTAATGTAGATTCAAGGCAGCTTGTCCTTCTTCTGTCAAAACCGGGGGGGTTTCCTTCATGGAGAATTCCCTGGTGTTCTCCATGTGGTTATGTATGGTAAGAAGGTTTTGCTTTTCCCAGGTATCTTTGAAGTGTCATTACTTAAAATTGCCATTGTATGGTACTTTTAGATTACATTTCTAGCTCTAAGCTAACTTTTCTGTTTGACATAGTGTGAAGAAAACTTTACAAATTATACATAATGAAAAAATATTACATCGTAGAGTCCTTTCAGTGTTGGTGTCTTGTAGTGCTGTCAGCTTTGATTTATGTAGGGTATTTAAGAAAAACTGATTAGAGAACTGGGAGACTGACAGTTCCTCTCCTCTGTGTCTCCTTCCTCATCCACAAACCCACTTTGGGGTGAAGTTACCCTTGGCTGTAGGTTCAGCCCTCTCACACGCCAGCCCTCGTGGCCATGTGACATCGTGCTGGGCTGATTCAATTTGCTAAACCAGCAAAAGTGCCTTGAAAAAACCAGCTAATAGCATTCTGCAAGCAATATTGAATGAGATAAGAGTTGCTTAAAAGATGATAGGAGCAAGGAGAGAGAGCTGGGTGGAATAAAGGGTGGCAGTGAGTCCGCATGGAATTGACCTGGGAAATGAATTATCAAGGGAAGAATGACACATCAGAGTTGGTGAATAGAGCTGCTCTGTATACATAATGCATAAGAAAAAATGTCAAAATTATCATTTTTAATAACCTCCATCTTCAAAAAGAACTTGCTCCTCTTTTTCAGAGTGGTTCTGAAAATGTCAGCGCATGCCTGTTGTCACAGGAATTTTTTTTTTTGTCATCCCTTGCTTTTTAAATATCTCTGTGTCACAGTTTTTCTCTAGGGGCCCTAGGTTAAACATTTCCAGGCAGAACCACAGGACTCTGCCTGTTGCAACTTTGCTCTAGTCACCACCTTTGCTCATCTGCTATTTCACAACTAGAGAAATACTGCTTTTTCTTTTTTTGTATGGATGCGTGAAGCTTGTAGATGAGAGAGCAGGAATCTAGCAGTGAAGAATTATCATTGTCATCACTCATTTCAGGGGCACCCTCTTCCATTGCCCTTGTAGGTATTTCACAGGTAATAGAAAGCAAAGTTCCCATACTTAAGGAGAGTGTGTTGCAAACTGGTAGAGCTGGAATCTGCATCTGTGGAGCCTGATTCAAAGCAATTGGTGAAAAAAATCTCTTCTGTCTCCTAGGTTCCTCCATTTTTATCCCAATTTTAAGAAAACAGCTTGGAAAGACTATTTGCAACTTAATCTTAGTAGTGTCTAATTTGTGGTGCTTGCATTTTAACCATAGGTTGTCCTAGAAACTTATTCTGAGCAGACAGGCATAAAAATTTATGCAAAAGCTCTTGAAAAATTCAGGTTCGAGCATAGACAGCACTAGCAGCTCTAGAAATGTTGGGGAAGAATGTAGGAGAGGTCCTTAAAAAAAAAACAAACCTCATTTGATAATGCCTGAATGTACTGAATTCAGAATACTAAACACAGAGTCAATAATCACATTTACAGAAAATAGCTGATCTGGTGGTTTTTACATAACTGTTACATGGCAGTTTAGCTGCTATATGTCCAGGATATGTCCATTTCCCAGTTGAGAGGACTCCAGCTCATGATTGTCTTCCAGTTTCCAGGGGAACATGTAAGAATAGGAGCTTGTCCTGTTCTTACCACTACAAATATGAGTGTCTCTCAGCCAGATGAGCAAGCTGGTGGAACCCAGGGCAGTCAGGGGTGCAGAGCAATTATAAAGTGTCATGGGATTGACAGAAGCCATAAACCAGGGAGGTGTTCCAGACAGCAGGGCAGGCTGAAAGGAGAGCTGTGGTGTGGCTCGTCTGGGTCAGGGTGAGAGCATGGTACTTATGGTTCAGCTGGTGACCAAGTCTTTGGGGCACCTACCTAAACTCCTCTGCCTTTTGTTGAGGCCTCAGGCTTTCTTCAGATACATGTTGCTTGTAACCTTCCTTGAAACTCTACATGAGGATTTCCTCTCTATTAAAATCCAAGCATGGGCAGCAAAACAGATGTATCAGTCTCCAGTGGTGGTACTCTGAAATTCTGAACAAAACATGACTGAAAGTCCTTATCATGTTCAAAACCATGGAGAAATTATCGCTTTATGGAGGTGTCAGGAGAAACCTGTTGTCTTTCTATTTCTTTCCAGCCATGCTCTTCTTCAGCTCAGCCCAAAACCTACCTCCCTTTTGGGGAAGAAAGAAGCTAATGTTCCAAGGCCTGGGCAACTATTTCCAGCATCCTGTTCCTGTGTCTGCTTCCACTTAACGATGATGTTTAAGTTGCTTTCTGTTTAAACAAAGAATTTTTTAAACCCTTCTTCCTTGATATGATGGCTTCTGCTGAGGGCATATGGGTTAACGCAATTGCTTGCTGCCACCAGAAAGCAGAGGCCTACATCTATGTTGGTTTTCTTTTTTTGTCCACCTTCCCTCTCATGAGGGTGTTTGTTCTTCTCCTGGGATCATAATGTTCCTTTCTTATTTGCCTTTGTCAGCACACTTTTGTATTCAACTCAAAATCTCCATGACACCCCAAGTCCCCCAAAAGTGTTTTGTCTGTTTGTTGCTGGAGTAGTTTTCTGGACTTCTAGGAAGTAAAATGTCTTGTGGAGAAGTCTGGTAAGTTCTGGAGGAAGGACAAGGATATGGCAGTGGAAGCAGACACAGGGCGCTCATGAGACCTCTGGCTCTTGCGCTCTTCGTATCCTTTTCCAAGGAGATTGAGAACATGACACACAGAAAGCACTTTACCTCTTTTTGTTAGACTGGTTTTCAGCCGGTTTGGCACTGGAA
>JAOTQQ010000079.1:2758890-2804546 GCA_026546715.1 Gallinago undulata | reverse complement strand
TATCTAGTACATGCATTCCTTCAAAAAAAATAAAGATATATTGGTAAGCTAAGTGAATTGGCTCAAATCTGGGAAGGATGGACTGTGTGGAGACATTAAGCCTAGAAATTTAACTTCCGTGGGCAGGAACTTCTGTTCATTCTCTGGATTTCCTACTGATTTGCTTCGGGCAACTCTCAGCTCTATGGCTAGGAGTCCCATATTTCCCCACTGACTGTACAGGGAGCACAGAATGATATAGGTTTGGAAGGGACCTCTGAAGGTCCAGCCCCCTGCTGAAGCAGGTCCACCTATAGCAGGTGCCACAGGAATGTGTCCAGGTGGGTGTTGAATGTCTCCAGAGATGGATACTGCCACCTCTCTGGGCAGCCTCTTCCAGGGCTCTGCCACCCTCACAGGAAAGAAGTTTTTCCCCATGTTTAGGTGGACCTTCCTATGGTCAAGTTTGTGCCCGTTATCTCTTGTCCTGAAAGTTCATGGTGTTATCCATCTTTGTATCTATGCATAAATAATACTATAGTCAAATAAACAATGTAAGAAAAGAATCAAAGGTGGAATGTTACATCCACCTTAACTGTAGAACATACTGTTAAGTATTTTCAAGATGAAGGTAGGTGTCAGTCTCTTGTTCAGTTCCTTTTTCAAGGAAGCTTTTGTTATAAGGAAGGTGGCTCAGAAAAGCATGATTCCCTGTATTGTCTCTAGAACATCAGCCTTGCTGCTCCTGATAAGACAGAATAAACCACTCCTAGGAGAGCTACACGGAAAAGTTGAGTCACTGTTACTATTTGGCCACTGATTTACCAAATATGTTGGCTGCGTTGACTACCTGTGGGTAATCACTGTACTGGGGAAAAAAACAACCACCCCAAAACAAAAATAGAAAGCAAACAATTTTTCTTCTCGTTTGAAAAGGCTCTTCTCCTGTTGGTCTTAGTGATACAGCTTTTTATGTACCCATTTAAAGACTCATTGACTACTGCAGAAGAAACATCCGGAAGAGGCAAGACATGAGAATTCTCTCATAATTTTTTTTTTTTTTCAATTGTGAAGCTCTGGTGTTGTTCTGGGCTGCTAGGAGAATTTATTACTGAAGAACCAGAGAAACACCTGTGTCTGCCTGAGCAGAAGCACTCCTCCATCAAAGACAAGGGCTTCTACTGCCAGATGTTAAACTTCTGTTGAAGACAATCCTTTTTGTGTAAGATTCTCCAAATACAACTTTGGAAGCTCTCTTGAGAGAGCAAGCATTGGTGTGACGGGCATTGCTGGCTATCCTAAAGAAAATACAGTGCTAGAAATACGTCATCATTCTGTCTGTTATCTTAATACCTGAAGAAGCTTTATTTTACTGTTAGAAATGCATCCTTTTGGATGTTGATTTTTTTTTTTTCAATAACTAGGAATAGAAAGTTATATACAAGTGCATATTTAACTTAATCTAAACAACTTGAAGTCTGCTTAGTTGTTCTCCTTTCCTAAAAGCGTCCTAAGAATCCCAGTACCAGCCTGGAAGATTCAGCTTTTGAGCATCATTCTCTTGTAAATCAGGTTGGGAATTTGAAGTTAATGCCTTAGATTCAAGTACTTAGCAGTAATTTCTTCATCCCAGTCCATGCCGACATGCTACCAACGTGCTGACAGCTATGGAAATGCCTTTAGGGATGCTTTTGGGGCCAGGTACTGTGATAACGTTTCCTCCTGGTCTGCCTGCTGGCCAGCTGCTCCCCATCAGATCCAGTGAAGTGATTGATGAAGGTACCTCAAACAGAAAAAGTACATGTGCTAATGATGGGTAATTTAAACTGTAGAACTTGCTGTTTATGAATGTGTAGAAGTAAAAAGTGATCTCCCAGATGGACAAATTCAAGGAGGATGGTTTGTTCAGAGATGCTTAAACTGGGTCTGCATGGAAGCTCCAGATCAAGTAATGCCTGATTGCTGAATAATCCTGCCAAAAGCCTTTAGTTAAACCTATGTTTAATGTTGTAGTGCTTTTGAAACATTCTCCTCAAAAGGATATTTCTCATGAAAAATCGGTAAATCTGCCTGATTATTTTTTTTTTCCCCCCTGTGTTTATTCTTAATACCAAAATGCTTTACAACCATCCTGAAAGGCAACTACTGTACCATCATGTTTTTTCTCATCTCTTCCGAACAGGAGAAGGAGTCCTAGCCTCGGTATTTGCTTTCAGTTTTGGTGTGTATATGTCTTTGAGAGGGTGACTGTAAAGAAGTACTCCTTGCCCTGGAGAAGCCCTTTCGCTTCACAGCTCATCTTGTGTAACTCCTGACTCCTGCAGAGAGGGGACCGGTGCTTCCCAGCTGTGTGCTGGACCCAGCAGTTGGGTGGGTGGCAGAGGGGGAGGGAGTTGAATCAGCATTTAGTCTTGAGCAAAGTTCACGTCGCTTCCATCTACCATATGGTTTTGAAAAGTTAAACTGTAGCTCGTGTTGTAGCTGTGATTCTGGAGTTGTTTCTTCAGCATGGTCCCGAAAGAGTTTCCCGTGGGGCGTGAAGGGGGTCAGAGGGTGACAGTAAGGCAGGATCTGAACAGTTGGGTGTGTGGTAGGTTCATAAAGTGCTGGGTGGTTACTCTGCCCCTGAGAGTATTATCCATCCTACGCAGGGTTAATGTCTGAATTCTCTTCAGACCCCACATCTTTGGAGCTCGATGTCAGGATGTTCAGTATAACACGCTGCTTCCTTTAAACTGACTTATTCTGGGTGACTTTAGTCATAGTGGCAATTACTAAATATGTTGCATATGATACAGGCTCAACCAAACTATCCCAGGTTCTTTTTAAGTTGCTTTGCTGTGTTGAATCCTCTGCTTCTTCTTTATCATTAATGTTGCTTGAGCTAAATAGCTCAAACCTAGTTTATGTATAATAATAATAATACAGCCTGTAACTTGTACTCCTGATTGAAGTATAGATATCTTTTCCCTTGTCCTAAGCAATGCACATTTTAGAACATTTTTTTTGTTAAAGATTTTGGTTTTCTTGTCACCTTGATTGTCTGAAAAGATGGTTCATTCTTTCTACTGTGTGCAGTGTTGAGGGGGACACTGAAGGACTTCTCATGCCAGCTGTGTCAAAGCCTCACTTGTCACAGGGTAGTCGAGGCTGGGCTTATTTTCCAAAATGCTGTGAAACTGGAAACTTGGGATAATTACCTAGTATTAGCCCATAGTACAGTCCATAAAGAGCTATTTCTTTGCCTCTTTCTTACCTGCCTCCGTGTGCAGTGGGTGGAATGCTGTTTCTAAGGAATCCTGTAAGAAACTGGCATTATTGTAACAACCAGTAACTTCTACCATGGCTTTAGATATAGATTGAGATGTTCTGGTGAATTTGTGCTTATTAGAGAATGACATTAATAGGCAGAATTATAACTTCTTTTTTGTATTCTTTTGTGCAGCATAACTGAAAAATTGTCATTTTCCTCTCCTACTGAAAGTGTCTGATATTCTGGTAATTTCTTAGAAGCATTGCTGAAGACATCTCAGGAGATAATCTGACAAGTGCTCTCAGAAATGAACTAGTGGAGTGTATCTATGGTCTTCTTTGTCTTCAATAGGCAGGAGAGGTTGGTACTGTCCCCTCTGGGCAGGGAGAGTATGTATGGAAAAGATGTTTATGGAACTCTGCCTGAGACTTTTATAATCATAAAATTTAAGACGACTTTTCTCTAGGTGTAGAGAGGCTTTGTAATGTAGCAACAATATTCATGTTCTGGCTTTTGCTGTGTTCTTGAATAAGAAGAATAAGGTCAAAATCATATTCTGAAGTGCTTTTAGAATTTCAGGTCAATAGATGTCACTTTCTTAATTGTTATCTAAATTTAGAAGACAAATTAACTTCTTGTAGCAAGTGCGGTACTTTCACCTGAAAGCTTTTGTTTATGTTGTTGTTTTCTTCTATCCCGTACATCCCTGATTCATCCATGGACTTCTGCATTTCTTTCTTTTCCACTCACAGCTTGATGAGAAGTGTCAAACCCCGAGTTGTCCTTATATAGCCACACTGGTATTTCTTCTGGGCTTTGTGGTTGCTTCCGTGTTCCACAAAAAAAGCAGAATGGTAATTCTTACCTGTCACTGAGGCCAGCTTTGCTGGGTGAATTTGTAATACAAAATGAGCTTCCTTGAGGTTCTTATAGTGAATGTAGGAATGTAATTCCTTCATGTCAAGCTCCTTAAATGGAAGGGGTAGGTACTCCCATGGCTGTAGAGTTTCCAATAGCAAAGCTTGTCTTCTGAAGGGAGCAGCAATTCCCAGAGCAAAGAGGACCCTTAGGTCTGGGGAAGGAAGCCTTAGACATGACCTGGCCAAGGCAGCAGATAGCTACAAGCTCCATAGGCTGGTTGGTTGGTAGTGGTGATGGGCTGCTGGGTAGAATTACTACTAATTATGCTTGAATTGATAAATATATAAATAAATCACCATAGAGTTGCACACTGAAAGAGTGAGCTTCTCCTTCTCAGAAGCTTTCAAAGGTTAAAACACTTGAGACTTCTGGGGTTATTAAGGGCATAGCCATATAGTCATCCTGACGTGAAAAAAAAATGAAAAAGACAACCAGATAATAAAAATTGAAGTTTAGATACCTGCAGTATGATAGAAACTACTTCTTATTTGCTGGGTACAACCCAAAAGTAATGTCTAGTTTTAGTTATTCTATCAAGCTTACTTAATTAATATTAAACAGAAGTGAGAACTTCTGCAGCCAAAAGCAATGCCATGCTTTTGGAGATAAAGAGCCAAGCTTTGAGAGAGCCTCTGCACGATCTTTCAGTACTTCAAAATTTCCCGAAGTGCCTAAATACGTCTTTAAAAAAAAAAAAATTAAAAAAAAAAATTGTACTGGAATAGATCATATAAGCAAATTGAACAATTGGCCAGCAAATAGATTGCCTTGGTGGGACACTACGAGGTGGCCCAGTTGATAGCACCATGCTTTGTGTCATTATACGCTCCTTGCATGTGCCAGTCCGATCTGGTGTGTTTGCTGCTTGTTGCCACCAGCCTCTTGCCCTGCCAGCTTTGGGAGCTCTCCTGCTAACTCTGCTCTTCTCTTCCTGAGGAAGCAGTGAACCTAAACCCTCGTAAATATAGGATATTTCTCAGAGCGCTCTGTTTTCCACGGGTGTAGGAGTTTCAAAAGGTGTGCAGAATATCCCTTTGTTAAACTGCATTTTTTAGGAGGTTTAAGTTAACGTTAAGAAAAAAAAAAATGTTGTCAGTAGGACTAAAGATAGGTAATTCTTTAAATAGATCAGAGGCAAATGAACTACAGCGCTACAGAAATACCGCAGAGCTTCAGGATGCTACTGCTGCATGTGCAAGAAGAATAAAACGCAGGTGCTCGCCATATTCGCCTCGTTGAAATGTGAACTGCTCTAGTGCCAGATAGAATTACGATGGCACTGGTGAGATTTGGGCTGAAAAAAATGTCTGTTTTGAAGCTTCGGCTTGAAAAGCTGAAGACGACAAATTGGGAAGGATTCAGGAAAAAAAAAAAAAGACCTTCAAGAATAATCTTTTTGTCTACAATCTTGTGTTATTGAGGGGCCGAGAAACCTCAGTCCGTTTAGTTTAAGAAATAGCGTGATAACTGGCAGTTATCTACAATGAGAAGTGATTTCCAACCTTAAAGGTGTTAGAAAGTACAAATATTAAAAATCAGTATTTTCAGTGAATCCTGATGAAGGTGGGATTACATACAGTGTCCATTTTTAAACGGAGAAATAACAGTGAAGTTTTGAATGAGACTCATAAATTTTTGAATTTGCAGCTGCTTTTCATTAGTTTTCCTGTGGGATGTAGGGTTGTTTCAAAAGTTGTGAGCTTGATGCTCACTGAAGTTCCCAGTTGCAATTCTTTGCTCCTATAGGTTTAAAATACTGGAAATTTTCACAGCTGTTGGCTCAGATTTGTAAGAGGATGGAATTTTTTGTAGGTATGTCTCTCCCAGGCTCTTGTTGAAGGGTAGATCATTTGAAAGCTTTGGCAGAGGGAAGACTTTAATGCAAGACACTTTTAATAAAAGAAACAAAATGATTGCTAGTGAGTACACAAAATCATAAGCGAGAGCAGACCCGAATAAACAAATGCACACAACAGATAATTTTTATATTAAAGGATATAAATTAAGTCATATAAATGTTATGTATATGGGCACCACCTCTCTAATTTTGAATTCCCCTTAAAAATGTAGGAGCAAGATAATATTTTTATAGAAAGAAAATGAAAAGGAAGCTGATTATTTATGTTCTCAAGACATTTCCCAAAGCTAGTTTAAGAAAACTGTATGGAAAATATCTTAGGCTTTATTGCTGCCTGCTGAGTTATAGTCTCAAATGCAGAAGAGCAAATCAGGACTTAATTCAATATAGAGAGAATTTCTGTTTTATACCAGCAGTGCAAAAATAATTCTGTTGTTCAGTCGGTTTCCTTACCAATACTTTCTTCTGTCCTGGATGTCCCCAAGTCCTTTATCCAGGGAACTAGTGTATTTAAAATTACATTAGCTTATTTCGAAGTCAATATAATAGCTTTGTAATCAGTGATAAATATCTAATTTAAAGATAATTAAAAATGCTTGTCATATATAAACATATGATTTTTAAGTAAAAGTTGTTTCTGCTTGCTTAGGAGGTGATAAGATTATGGACTAAATGTGATTAATGTTCTTTGCAGATGTTGCTTTATATGCTTAGGCTTTCAGAAGTAAAGCAGTCTAGACTGTCTGTCTGCATTCTCCTGTGGCTTTGATCTTGATTAAAACTCGTTGTATTGCATTTATCATCTTCCCTTCTTGAATGCCAGAAAGTATCTCAACTGCTTGGTTGTATTTTTTGTACGTATATACCTTTATACAGAAAGATACTAAGTATCATCTTTGAGTACTGTAGAACTTACACATTTGGATTTGTTCGGCAAGTAGCAAAAAATCAGTATTTTGTATCTTGAAAGCCTTAAAACTCTCATTTGGCTTATTTCAGACACAGCAGATGTTACTCAAAGTGTTAGTTAAATTCATAGGGAGTGAATGGGGTTAACATTTTTCAAGTGGTTTTTCCCCTCCTGTTGGATATACATCTGAAGATAGGGGGTGGCTGCTTTGATCTTCTTGCTGCACTCATCTGTAGTTCTGTCAGGTCTGATATTAGTGACCTGCTAATACCTATTTCATTTTACTAAACAAAGGGTTTTTTTCCTGCCCACCACCCTCCCAGCTCAGGGGGACTGAACCAGAGCAGTCAAGCTGTGAAAAAGGGTCCAATGCAGCAGTGGCACGTGCAATACTTGAACAAAGTAAAATTGATCAGGATCTGGGATGTGCCCACTCTGGCAGAGCAAAAGATCTCAAAGCAGTGAGTTTCTCAAAGCTTTGTTTTGGTATTAAATCTTTCACTGCTTTGGGACATGACCGGTTCCTTGTTTGTGAGCACCAAGTACGACTAGAGTGATTTTTTTCATGATTTGAAATAATCAGACTTTCTGTTTATTTGCTTATTTATCAATTGGATATTACATTGTACTGATTTGAAAACTTTATGTATTTTATCTGGAAGTTTTAAGTGAAGAGAATCCCTTTAATAAGCGATTTGATGGTCACTCAGGAAAACATTTTGGGTAGTTCCATTAAATATTGAAGTACATGGGGTTTAGTTTCTATTATAACCCTTGTTGCTGCTACCAAGTGCTTTATGTAAGTCTGTTGGAGTTGTTTATGAAATATTTGGAGCTTCTAGACCACAGTGATGTCTTAAGTCCAAGTTTGGGAACATGACTCCGTGTACTCAGCAAGGATCCAAAACAGATGGAGAAGTAACTAACTAATAAGTTAAATAATTCTTAGCTGTCATAAACCACTTGTAAATCCATTATAGGAGGCAGTGAGTTGTGCCTTGCTCTTTGCTTCCCCATTACCCAATTTCTTCCTGATCCTTAACTACACAAGGCTAAAACCGTTTTGATTTTATTGTGTCTTCGCAATGATGTGTAATTTTATTTATTTATTTTTAATTTTGTAACGAAATTTAGTAATTTTATATTAGAGCACGGTTGTCATTATGGAGGTCTCTAATCTTGCCTGCATGTTAACATAGCAATCAGGGGAAAATTAATTAAAATATTTTAATAGGAGTCTCACACAGCAAATCTGTATTCCCCCTGTTTTAAAAGCCTTACCCAGTACATAATGGATGGACTGGCTGAACCGGAGTTGCCGTTCTAAATGTAGATACCTTTGTAGTTGAGAGCTGTATAGGGCTCTCATACAGAGCTGGGCTTGCTGAGAGTAATTTCTTAATAAAATTCTGGGAAATTATCTTAATACTCTAAATTAGCATATTGAAAACTTAACACTATAAAAATTTTATACAACATTTTGTAATAAATGGATTTTTAAGGCTTTTTTACAAAGTTAAATGAAGCAGAACTGGCTTAATTGGAACACTTCAAGGCACTTTTTTTTCATTGATTTGCATGCTATCGGTTTCTTTAGGATTATTGTAGAGTGTCAGATGTGGGTTTACACAATCAGGGGATGTAGGACCAAAAATCAGCTTGATCATGTGTTATCAAACGTGATTTGCTAAAACCAAAAAATCCAGTAGCAGTGTGTTTTTAGTGTGGTTTTAAGTACTTTTCATAACAAACATACAGTGAAGCACAGTCTTGTTGACTTCACTTTTACTAAGCATATGTGCATGGTTCTTAAATGAGAATTTAATTTGATATACTAAATATGAAATGATTAGATGTTTAAAGCCTTTAAAACATGCCTTCAGTATCCTCATACTTAGAGATAATTCCAGCAATAATCTGGACGTTTTTTACCTTTTTGAAGGGTTTTTTTTGTACTTTTTAAAGTGAAACATTGTAGATGGACATCAAATTTTTGTATATATTTAATCACAAATAAGAATATTCTGGTCCTGTTTTCCTTAGATATTTTTTTTCTAAGTTACTTGATGTTCGTAGATTGTGTATATAAAATCTTCCAAATATTTTTATTTGTGCATTTTAGGCAATAGGGAGATGATTTACAGATTACTACAATTCAAATGGTACTTTTTCTAATAAGGGAAAATAGGGGTGACTCCGTACTGTTCTTCCAAATTTTCCAGTGCATATGTTAAGCGACAGCAATCCAGAAGCATTTTTCTTGTGGAAAAATAATAGCAATTTTCATCCACTTCAGAATTTCTTTTGAGAAGACTTTCTGGAGAGATGAATATTAATTTTTTTATGCTATTTTCTCAGGGCCACACTTCAGAAGCACGTTCATAGTTACCCTTTTGTACACAAGAAACTGTTGTGATATTTATTTGGAGTTTCAAATATCTGCTTGCTTTGCTGCATATTGGACATAAAACAAGCTCAGAAAAGGTTTTTTTTTCTTCTTCCTTAAAGAAACAAACAAACAACATGGCACACAAAAACATAGACTATTTGTAAGTGCTTGTAGGCAGGTAGGAGAAATAAAAGCCAGGATCCCAGATTACCTCTGCACTGATTTGATTCTTGTGTTAGATCAGTGCTGATTTATTTAAGGCTGTTGGAGTCTCTGTATTTAACTGTTCTAACACCAGGAAATGTACTGGATGTCCAATATTCTTTAAGTCACTGCTACAGAGTTATGCTCTAGAACAGTGATAAAGAATTTTTTGAACGCACTTTTTAATTGCTCCCTTTTCCAGTCAGTTATTCTTAAAGCTCTGACAAGAAATACAAAATAAGTTCAGTTTTAGTATGCAGTATCCTGACTTTAATAGACTTCTTTCGGATTTTGAAGTGTTTCCTTTCTGGATTTGTTTTTTTTTTCTGGCTACAATTAGTAATAATATCCAAAAAATGACCAGTGGATAGCAAAATCTGCTTCCTGAGAATCTATAAAGATTTAAAAAAAAAAATGGAGCAGAAGAGTAGTCTCATACTGAGATACATTAGGAAGTTGCTTTGTTATCCCGTTGCTTTTTTCATCTTATTGTGAATCTCAAATGCTTGAAGGTTTTGGCAGTTTACCAGTCACTTATATCAGAATTCATTCTCTATAAAAACTGGCATAATAATGATTTCTAGTGAAATTCTGTCAGTTCTCACTTCCAGAGGGAAAGCTCACGCTGATGCAGTATCTTTAGAGCATGGGAAGGTGTTGATGGGGGTTAAAAATAATGAGTATTGAAATTATGAGCATTGCGTAGGGTGAAAATGTTTACTTAATGAAGACTCCATAGGATAGTTGGACTCTGGATTTCCCTGATCTCTAGAAAAGTCCAGAATGAGGTACTTCATTCCATCCTTCAGTCAGGACCCAGATCATCTTTGATGAAGATGAGTGTTGGGGTTGAGGAAGAGCTGAGCTGCAGTGGAGGTGGTGTCTGGCTGGATCTCCTGTCGTGCCATGATTGGAGCATGAGACTAAGGGTCGATGTAGGAGCTTGAAAGCAAGGAGAGCATGTGCTTGCCCTATCAAGAGTGTTCTTGCCTGTTAAAATATGGGTTGTTTCAAGCTCTGTGAGTGGGATTTTTAACATCATCTTCAGATTACAGTCTGATACAGTGAGCAAAATAAGGCAGCCTGAGAGGGGACAAATACAAAGCCCATTCCAAGTGACAGCCAGTTTAGCTAGAGGTAGAGAGGCAGTTCTACTGGATTATTTTTTTTTAATATAGTCATTACTGATTCAGTACATAAAGACACAAATCTTAAAATTCTTTCAGTGTAGAAAAGGTTTGGAATTTTATACAAATAGGACTGGACAGCAGAAATGGAATCAAACAAATACAGCGAAGTTCAAGGTTATGCAGATCGTTCTGCATTAGGAAGAGGGTTCAGCAGTCAAAAACATATTAGTGTTTTTATGACGATAGGTATTTACTCAGATGTGTAATGCTGCAGTCTGACATTTATTTAAGTTTAGTGGCTGAAGGAAGGAATTATTTCTCCTCGTTTGTGCCAGTTTAGCTGTTTGGGAGGCTCTTCAGCAGGGGCTGCTTTTCTGATGGCACTGCAACTTAAAGATGTATTTCAAACTGTGGTATTGTGTTATAACGGATACCACGAGCTACTAATGTGATTTGACTGTGATGCATCTGATTCTAAAGTGCTTCTGGAGCAGGATTTCCTAGCAAACAAAACCAATATTGATACCAGACAAGTCTTTGGAAGTATCTTGGGTACAGGATGTAGTTCTGGCCACCCTTTGGAAAGACCTGCTGTTCTGATGGGGCAGTGAAATTAAAAGGGGAATGAAAATAAAAATAAAATAAAAAAAGGCCCCTGGATCACTGACTGTGTGTAATCAAGACTGAAGCTAAACTTGATGATTCTCCACAAATAAACTGGAGACTTAAAATAAGGGAAGGGTAAAGAAAAGTTTCCAGCTCAGTTGAATGGGTAAACCTCTAAAGGCTTACATTTTTAATATTGGATCCTGCCTTTTCCCCACCACATCTGCCGGCATGTCCAAGGTAATCCCTCTCTCTGTTTACCCGAATCTGGAACCTCTCCTTCATAGTGTTTAGCTGCCATCTGGACAAGGGCAGCTGGGGCTTGTCTGGATCTACTGGTCAGGGTGTGTGTACTCATCAGCCTCCATCTACTGCCAGTCAGCTGCTGGCTGAACCAGGCAAGACAAAAAGCTTAGCACTTCATGAGGGTTTTTTTGGGCCACTTTTGGGCAAAAGAATACAGCTCACGCTTAAAAGAAAAATATAAAGGGGTGAAAACTGGTTGTAAGTATGTTTAGGCTGGAATCTTGGTTGTAACCACAGGAAAAAATGAAGTAAAGCAATGGCAAAGGAATTTTAATTTAAATAAGAAGCTTGATCAGCATGTGAAGGATAACTGTAGTGTTTTCACTTGCTATAGCACAGAACGGGACACAGCACCCACAGAGAGACTTGCTTGAGATCTGAGTTGAAGAGAAACTAACAATGTTGTCTTTTAAGTAATTATAGAAGGTCCTGAAAGACAGAAAAGGAAGTGGAGTTGGATTTATCCCATGGAGGAAACTTCAGATGTGAAGTTGGGGTGTTTGCCTCGTGGATGGCTTGACTATGGTTTTGTTTGACTTAGTGCATGTTTCTGTTTTCTTTGCAGTCAAACTTCAAAAAATTTACATTGAATTTGATTTGGAAGGCAAAAGATACAATAAATTTTTGTAATTAGCCTGACTTAGCCCTTCTGTGCAGTCCTTGGATTCTCCTTGGAGGGAAGAGGAAGCACTTCTTATTTCTCATTATGTGTACTGGTGAAATGTTGATGCTGATCATATTCAACAGGATTCAGGTCTCATCAGATAAGGAAGTTTAAAGACAACTAGAATTCCTGTGAAGGTTTTTTTAATACTTACTCACTAAGTGGTTAATCCGTTACAATTTCTGATCTCTATGAGGCTGCTGGAATTTCAAATTTTCATTTTAGAAAGTTCTTTGAAATATTCCATAGTTCACAGTTGGCAAGTTCTTACAAAGTTTCATGGCTCGGAGAAAAACTTTTACAAATCCCAACCGTATGAAAGGATCGTTTTGCTCAGAAACACAGTAGAGATTCATAGTTGGGTGTTCTTGGGGTGTTGCTCTGACCAAGGTGGGAAGCAAACTAGAGCCATTGGGCATTGGCAGGAGATGCTTCTTGAGGTCCCCACTTCTTGACAACTCTCTGCAGACGGTTCCCTTTTGCCACATGGAGAATTTAGATGGTTCAGTGCAGTCTGTAGAGAGAGAGGAAGTTGGCTTATATCTCCAGGCTGTCAAGACAGCATGTATTTGAAGGCAAATCTCTTTTTTCATAGTTAGAATTCTCTGTGGTCCGTTTTATCTCGTATCTGCGCTGCAGCACGTGCACTGCAGGATTCCACTTGCTTTGGGACTCTGGAATCAGATGAACGGCTCTGACGGGTGTCTGAGCTCATTGCTGGGAAACTCCCTCTTGGGCCTCAAAAATAGAAATTCCACTAGTTGCTACCACCAGCGTGATAGTCATCCTTCAGAACGATTCATATCTTCCTCGTCTAGTTTTGATATCCTTAGGTGGTTTATTTAGACTTTAGTCTGTGAGTGTGCTACCAGTGAAATTTTACTTTTTTGATTATAATAACAACATTCTAAGACTCTGGGTGGAAATAGCGTTACTGGGATGCAATGGGAACGTGTCTCCTGGATACATCAGCAGCTGCCTTACCTCAGCTTCATCTGGGGACAGTTGTAGATGCTACCACCTAGATAGGCAGAGGTACAGCAGAACCCCAGCTTTCAAGGTTTTAATCTCAAACTGAATTGAGTTTTTATTTGAGTTTTGTTTATACTTTGGAACCCGAGTACAGTACTGAGGGCCAGTCTTCTTGGGAGGAGTGGTGGGAAAGGACCCTTTAAAACCAGCCTTGTCCCTTTCATCTGTGCCATCTCCCTTTTTCGCACTTTGGTTTAAATCTTGGCTGACTTGGAAGGGCTTTCCCTTTGAAGCCAGCTACTGTGATTATTTTCTGTAGTGACTGATTAGGTTTTTTGTGTGTCTTTGGGGTTTTGTGCTGGGCAGAGGAGGCTAATCCTAATTGAAAACTCTGTATTTCTAGCATTAGTGCCTGTTTGGCACTATTTCTTATTTTTCAACCTCTGAATCTTGTAGAATTTCGACTTTTCTGGGGAGCATTGAGCCCTGGGTTACTTGTGATAGATTTCTATCATCTTGTAATACCATCTCTGATGTTTTGGGGAGGGGATGTTTGACCAGTAATGTCTATAAAAGCTACCAGCATGTATGATGTGAGTGTAGTCCCAAGGCTGTGCTTCAAAAAAGCAAACAATTTACAGAATCTTTCAAGTTTTTTCCCCCCCCTACAAAATCGTTAGACAGTAGATGAGAGAGTTTTTTCTGGTTTGTGCTGCTCACACTTCGTGGTGACAGGAATGGCATGTTTGAACTTGAAAACATCAGTCTGTGTCTTAGTGTGTTCCCTTGAAGTCAAGAAGTGTGAAAAATAGCACTTGCATTAACTTGAAATTTCTGGAGACTCCCAGAGGATGCCAATCTGTATTTTAGAGGTAGCTGGCTGATGCTGCAGATGCCAGTTGTGCCACTACTGGCACTTACATTTCTACCTAAAGAACATGAATGTCACTTGACCCTTTTTCTCCATTTTCTGTCACGTGCTTGGCTCTGAAATGATTTTGGAAAACTTGGAGGTCAGAGGTTTGTTTTTTTGCTACTTCCTTAAATCCACTCTTAAATAAGATACTCAGAAATACAAAGCAGGAAAATGGAAGTTCCCTGCAAAACCCTATTATGACTTTAGTAGTTTCTTCTGACAGTTGGGCAAACTGTGTGGAGGGACTACAGGGAGGAACACGAATTGCAAAAGTAATTTCAGCTTCTTTTTTAACTTGAGCAAGAGTCCAGCGAGATTTAGATGCCAGTGTTACACTCCCTGCAGTGGCTTCGTTCAGAGTACTCCATGAATCACGATTGCCCCTTTAATCCCATCTTCCCATCACTCAGGTGGAGACGTTACTGTGGATGGTACTGTGGAGTCTCTCAAACCAACAATTGAACTAAGAGGTTCCTCATCTTTACCTGCACCCTTTTCCTTGAATTATGGCCTCCTAAGATCTTTTGGCCTTAAAGATGCTTTCCATTAGTTCTGCCACCACCACTTCTAAAATCTTAGGTCTCCGAAAATTGTAGCTCTTTGTTTAAATTGATAAAAAGTTTAATAGGCTTCATTAAATATTCTTCTGGAGAAGTCATCAGACTGGGTTCACAGCCTTACAGATGCACAGGTTTCTTCAGCGTGGCTAATTACTGAAGCTCGAACTTCGAAAGGTCAAGTGGCCACTCTAGCATAGGGTTTTGCAGGTAAAGAGTTTCTTTTATCTTTGATGTTCAGCATGTTTTAAGGGCACCTCTTCTACAGGTTCCAAGATCCCAGTTCTTTCATTTGACTGTACCTTATTTTGTGTCGCAGGTCATGTATGGGTAGTATTTTTTAAGTCTGAAGTGGTGTTTCTGTTAAACATCAGAAAACTTATGCCATTTTTTTTTTTTTAAGTCTGCCAAATCTCTCTTATTAGAACTACAGTATTGCAGTGCCTTTAAATGTGAAGTGGAACTTAACTGTAAAAATGTTGTTGAGATAAAGAATGTCAGAGTGTTCTGGCCCACGGCTTGCACCCTGAAGAGAAACGGTATCTACTCCAACTGGGTACAGAGTTCTTTGGGTATGTGTTTGTTCTGTAGCTCACGTCAGAAAGGCCGATGCATTGTGTGCTGGCTGTTTAATGTCAGAAGAAAGCTAACGAGTGGTCCAACTCCACCTTCCACTGCCAGAATACACTGGCCTTTGTGTCAAAAAGAGAGATGAAATACCATCCGTACTGTCTGGGCATTAGTTTCAAGAGTGAAATAGCTGTATTACCTGCTTCTGTTTTAGAGGCTGTCTTGGATCCAGGAGTGATACCTAACAGTTCTTGAGTTGCCCAACTTGAAAAGCAGATAAATGGTTCAATATATTGTCAATGCTGTGTAGAATCTCTATTCATACTCACTAAAATATTTTTTTAATTAAACCAAGACATAAAATAACAAGTGGTTATACCAGCTGACTGTTGTTTGTTTTTTTTTTTTAAATTATCTTCTGAACCGATACCTATAAATCCAGAACACACATTTCTAGTAGGAAGGTGTTTCTCTTTTTGCTGTTTGTCTAGCAGTCAATCAATTTTTTAACAATATAGCAGTGCAGTAATACTTATTCTTCTCCTTTTTCTCCCCCCTCCTCCTTTCTCAGTCATATTTCTTTGTAGATCAGTCACCCTCCATAGTTTCCAGTCTATTTGGGAACCTGTGCTCTTGAGACATAGTGTAGTGCCATTAGGTAGATCAGTCTTTTGTTTTTCAGCACTGGATTCTTCCTCTGGAAAGCTCTTTTTCAGAAATGTTCATCTCAACTAGAGGATTTCGTTATTCCAGGGCAGGCTCATCCATACAAGTTTTCCATTTTGGCAAATCGAAGTTTAACATAGCTATTGTTATACAAAAGGCTGCACTAAAACTTCCAAGTTTATTGTAGGACCTGTGATGAGTTGCAAACTCGTTTATATTTTTAAAATTCTACTTTGGGAAAAGAAACAAGCCTTTTAAAACATCATGTCAATTTTTAACAATTTTAGGATTAACCCCTTAGCTTCTTAAAAGATCTTAAGTCTTGCAGACTTCTGCGCAGAGGTGCAGCACTTGGGCATTTCTCTGATTTTTATTCCCCCCCCCCCTCCATGATTTTTTTAGTAACTACAGTGCAACCTTGGTGTAACGTGCTGAAAAGGGGAATAATAATGAGAAATTCTAGCTTGAAAAGATACACATCTTAAGGCAGTGGGACAGCAGTTCAGGTGATTTGCTGCTTTGCTGCCTTGTTTACCTTTTTTCCTGATTCTTGCATTGCTTAACTTAATTGCTGTTGTGTTTGGATTTAATGAATGTACTCTGGCTCAGTTTATATGAAGCACAGTCCTTGTTTGACCTGCGGGTATTAAGAACAATGACAATAGGACTAATACTTGTTTAAAGATCAATAAATTATGGTTTTGGACATACTGGTCTGTATAAGGAGAACAGAGTAAGTCCTTTCTGTTGTAACTCAGTTTGCTTTACTAGGCTGAAAATAACCTTTTATTTTTCCTTTGAGAATCGTTCTCATGGGTGCTATCAGGAAAAAATACAGAATAATAAAAATGCGCTTCTTGCTTGTGGAAACATCAGAGCTGGGCTTTTTTAGTATGTATCTGTAGTCTGTTCTTAGATATATTTGTGGGTCTAGAAAGTGTGTATGAGATCACTGTGGAAACAAATAGATTATATATATATATATATAAAGAAGTACTTGAAAAAGATACCTGTTCAGTGACTGCAGTTTTTTTGAGAAGCTATTCCTGTCTATGCTGTGTTTTGTGTTCTTTCTTTTTTGTTCCCCTGCAACGGCATGTTGCATCTTTTAGCAAATGAGCTGTTCTGATTGCTGAGCATCTCACAGTGTCCCAGCCCTCTGGTGCTTCAGGCCATTCTGCTCAACTAGTTTATTCTAATAAACTACTCCATTCCTTAATGTTTTATACAGCAACTGTCTGGGTCAGTTGTGAGGCCATGAAATACAGATGTGATTATTCTTTCTAGGCTTCAGTGTTGCCATTTGCAGCTGAAGCTTGAATAAGATCTTGGGAACATACTGAATAGAGGAGTCTGTAGTTCTGTCTATTGCTGGAAGACGTGCAGAAATAACCTTGAAATTTTGAATTCCCTTCTAGTTCAGGATGTGGTAGGTGTACATTGGGAGTACCCACCAGAGCAATCTAGAAGACTACTTTTTTTTTTTTTCCATGCTCAGCACCATCAAACTAATCTTTGTAGCCTTTTCACCACTCTTCGTAACTTCAGCTTAAAAATGTTGCTAGTTTTCATAAATCAGCAAGGAATCACAGATTCATCTTCCCTTTGACTGGAAGCGGTTGTGCCTTTACATGGTGTCACCCATCAAATGTGCTGCAAAAGCAGTGCTTGGGGATAGGAGTAGGACACAGGGTTGGGGAGCATCAATGTCTTCTCAAAAATGAGGGGAAAGATCATGATCACATTTTAAATAAAGTGTTTGAAATGTCATTAAGCCATTCCTGCTTTACAGACCAATAAGGTTGTGTTACACAGTTTCAGGATTACTAGCTTGATGATAAACTCCCAGAAGTTTATAATTATCTTTTTTTTCCCCCTCTGGGTGTAACATAGTGATATCTGAAATAGGGAATTCATATTCCATCCAGTAATCCCTTTTTAAATTAAGGCTATATTAATATAGTTACTCCTTATTAGCTATGCATAGATTTCATTGTTTGCCTCTTTAATAAAAAAAAAAAAATAAATGGCTAGAACTTTTTTTTATGGGGGGGGGGGGGCATTTGTGTAGTCTTCCTGCTTGGAAAAAATGGTAGCCATCCTTCAGATTCCTACTAATGTGAGGTTTTCCAGACTGCACACGTCCAGTAATACCATTGCTTGCTGCACTGCTAACAATTACAGCGTATCCTGCACGAGCAGCGGTTCAGAAGGTCAGCAGCAAATCCTGGGTTTCTGTTGGGGCTGAACACCAACGGGCAGTGATAGGGCAGCACGCTCACTGCAGTAGGATAACAGCATATATTAATGTCATCTGCCTTAACGTGCCGAAACTAAATTTTATTACGTACTTGAATACTCTTTGCTTTTTCCCTGTGTTTTCCTTTCAGTCCGTAGGATGCTCCTGGTGCTTTGCTCGTGGCTTCTTTCAGCAGCAGCGTTTGGCCTTCGAGGTGTAATAATAGATTTCCTGAAGTTACCTTATAATTTAATGTGAAAACAATCTGTCAGCACTCCAAATGGGTAGAGGAGTTTCAGTATGGACATACTATGTCTAAACTTGGGGCCCAAATTTGCTTTTCTTGTAAATACCAGCTGCCCTTCTCTGAGTGTGGTTCTTCTGGTGGCAGGGGTGGTTATACACAGATGCTCCTGCCTTTCATAGACTCATAGAATTGTCCAGGTTGGAAGGGACAGAATCACAAAGTCACCTAGGTTGGAAGGGACCTTTAAGATAATCTAGTCCAACCATTAAAAAAAAAAAAAAGGCACATTAAAAAAACTACACCAAACAAACACACCAACACTAAACCATATTCCCGAGCACCATGTCATCTGTTGAATATCTCCAGGGATGGTGCCTTAACCACTTCCCTGGGCAGCCCATTCCAAGGCTTCATAAGCCTTTCCCTGTAAACATTTTTTCTAATTTCCAATCTGAACCTTCCCTGTTGCAACTTGAGGCTCTTTCCTCTTGTCCCATGGCCTGTTCCTTGGGAGAAGAGACTGACTCCTCCTCCCCCCCGGCTACCCCCTCCTTTCAGGGAGTTGGAGAGAGTGAGAAAGTCTCCCCTCAGCTTCCTTCTCTCCATGCTGAACACCCCCAGCTCCCTCAGCCTCTCCTCACAAGACTTGTGCTCCAGACCCCTCACCAGCTCTGTTGACCTTCTCTGGACCCGCTCCAGCCCCTCAATGGCTTTTTTGTGGGAAGGGACCCAAGACTGGACACAGCCCTCAAGGTGGGGCCTCACCAGTGCCCAGTACAGGGGGACAGTTACCTCTTGGGTCCTTGAAGATCATCTAGTCCAACCATTGACCTGCCTCTGATAAAACCCATCACTAAACCGTGTGTCTAGGCACTATGTTAAAGTGTCTTTTAAATACCTCCAGGGATGGTGCCTCAACCACTTCCCTGGGCAGCCCATTCCAAGGCTTCATAACCCTTTCCATGTAAAAATTGTTCCAAATATCCAATGTGAGCCTCTCCTGGTGTAACTTGAGGCCATTTCCTCTTGTCCCATGGCCTGTTCCTTGGGAGAAGAGACCTACTCCTGCCTCTCTACAGCCTCCTTTCAGGGAGTTGTGAAGAGATTCCACCCTGTTCCCGCTTCTACTTGGAAAGTTTAAGCCAAGGCTGTACTGGTGTGTCTGTACATTAGTTTAGTCTGGCCAGACCTCCTGCAGATGTCCCTTAGCCCCCAGAGAAGGTGTTATGGATAGATGCTCCCCTCAGATCCAGAGTCAGTAACCCCCCGGTGTCATTGCTGGCCGGTTGGGTAGGTTAAACCTATTTAGAGCGTTAATGGATAAGAAACCTTGCTCTAGTCAGGAAGTGTAAGGAAAATATTTGGGCAGAGTTAATTCTACTGTAGTTTCGGAATTTTATCAAATTCAGCTTTTCTGTGGCCCTTCGAAGCAGGGGCTTGGCAGCAGAAGAAAAGGAATGGCACGTGTGAGAGAAATCCAGGACTTCTGCTTTATTGCACTGACAGAACCAAATTGTTCAATCTGTTGCCTCATCTGTTTCTTGCCGTAGCTGGGAGTTGTAAAGGTCAGGCCATCGCGGCACAAAGAATATAATAGTTAACATGCTGCATCTCGCAGTGTCACCAGCTGGCTAGTGCCTTTCTCCCATCGGAACAGCCAGGCTCTTTCCCAAAAAGCGTCAGCAGCGTCCTCTTGCCTATTTTGGGAATGCGTCAAAGTCAAAAAGTTTCGGGAGGTGGCAACGTGGGATGCCCGGGGATGGTCAACGCTGCGCTCGGCTCCGCCGTCTGGTGCGGCGCTCGGAGAGGGCTGCGGCAGTTTTCAGACTGAAACCATTCTCGTCACCACGAGAAGGGCAACTTTTTTGGGATCCCTGTTTTCTCAGGAAAAATGACCTTTTGGGTATGGATACGGCTACAAGGTGATAGCTGTGTATCAAAATCACTGCGAATGTATGCGAATGGTGAGATAACGAGCGATAAAAATAAATACATATGAAACTCGCTGCTATGGAAGACCTTTCCTCTTTAAATCTGATCTTCAGGGTGATGTCTGATGTACCCATCTCTCTTGGAAATATCCGGTGGGTGCACAGGAAGAGTAAAGGTGTTTTATCATCATCCTGACCCATCTTCAGTTTAGAATCTAGTCCTTTGACACTCTGACTCTTCAATCTCCCTGTTTTTCCATATTTTTATTAATACGTGGTAAATGATGAAGCTTGCATGAAGATTAATGATACTCATTTGGCAGTATTTGACAGGATAAAAACAGAAGTAAAAGCCAGTTATTCCTCCCTTCCAGTATTTTTTTAGTGGTTTTTTGCATGCTGACAACCCTTTACCTTTGCAGAAACCAGATGGGTGCTTCATATCACATTAAAACTCTGAAGTTTGCTCCGCGTTGAGGTGCCTCGGTCTGTTAACATTTGCTGGGTTTTGCTGTAGTTTGTCAGTAGCCATTGATGAATCAATGATGTTTGTAATTTAAAAAATATAATTCAATTCAAAAGTTCAGAAAGTTTTGTTTTTAAGAATACTGGGATGACAGAAAAGAAAAATGATGGTTATTTAGAGATGGCCAAGACCTTGTGTCTTCCGTGTTTTATTTGGGACCTACAGCAAAAAACCAGTGCTGTCCTTGGAGATTAGGGACCGTTTCCTCACACTTACTGGTCTCCATTCCAGTTGCTCACTGGGCAAATCAGAATGACATAAAAAAATATTATTTTAGCGTAGTGTGTCATAACTTCAGTGCTTGGTGTTAAGAAGCTCCATCACAGATGAAAGATAAGGGAAGAGAGGTTCTTGTTTTAAATGGTGAATTTATTAATTGGATTAGGTTTCTAAGGTGTACTAACTGCTTTTTTTGGTACGTGTAACAAGGGCCAAAAATGCCTTTTGATAAATTCTGCTAGCTAAAGCTTCTTGTTTGGCTAATATTATAATTAAATCTTTACTGTTCAGTATTCAAAATTTTCTCTGCTGTTCCTGTTCAGGGAAGAGTATTGCCATAACTTGTTTTTTTTATTTCTTCGGATCTTGACAAGTTATCTATGTTTGACTTAATGGAAGATCTTTGTTTTGTGTTTCAACACTTGGAATGCTTGTGAACTTTAAATGTTTTATTTCCTTATTTAAAAGAAAAAAAAAAAAGGAGGGGAGAGGGCACATTCCTGCAAGTGTTGTATGATATTTTAATGCATCCTGGTTTTGACTGTTCCTCTGTCTCGTCCTTCAGAATGCTGTTTAATTGTGATTTACTTTTCCTTCCTAAAAGGTGCCATACTTGGCAGATCAGAAACACAGGAGTGCATCTACTACAACGCTAATTGGGAAAAAGATAAAACAAATCGCAGTGGGATTGAACCTTGTTATGGTGATAAAGATAAAAGACGACACTGTTTTGCTACATGGAAGAATATTTCTGGATCAATTGAAATTGTGAAGCAAGGCTGCTGGCTAGATGACATCAATTGTTATGACAGGTAAGTGAGTTTTCCTATAGATTTTAAATTTAGTTGTAATTTTAAACTGTTATGTCTGTCCATAATTTATACATCATCTGCTCTGCAAACAGGACTCAAGACAAATGATGATACAGTAATTTGTGAATAGTTACCTTGGTTTTAAATACACAAACACGTGCTTTTTTTCTTCCTCACTTACCTGTATTTAGGGACCTGACCTCATCTAAGTACTTTGTCTTGTTTGCAGTTTTACCTTCTCTTATTTACTTTCTGTATATTAAAAACCAAGTTTTTAATTTACTCTTTTTTGGGCCATTGCTAATACATTTTCTAATGACTTGTTACTGCTAAACAATGCAAATATAGATATTGAAGTAAGAATGCAAGATTCTCTAGTTCACTTTTCCAAAGTCTTTTAGAGTCAGCGTTTTACTCTGCTGTTTACTAAAATGTAGAATTATTTTATTCAAAAACTCTTTTATTATAAATAAGTCTATTTATTAAAAAGCTTACCTCAGCAGCAGCTCTAAGAGTCATGGAATATTCTGAAATTCCAGTCCTTTTTTTATAACAGATGGTCTAGCGAGTACCCATGAGCAGTAACAGCAGGACTTGAGGCTGGTTAGATACTGGCTGAATAAAGGTCATGACTCTTTTAAAAATGGTATTACAGTTCTTTACAGTTACTGTTCTAAGTTTTATTTGACCAAAACTTTTACTGTATGGAATGGGAGAGAATTAAGAAAATCAATGCCTAATAGATCTTTATTCGAATTTATTTAGAAATTATTTCTAGTGATATTTTAGAAATTTTTCCTTCTGTGTGTCTTAAGTGAGTAGAAGAAATCATTATAATCATTTCTGCCAAATAAAATTTTCCCACACGCTAGGATGTTTTCTTTTTTAATGGCAGTTTAAAGTGAAGTTGAAGAGTAGTTCTGATTTACCTCTCTCGGTGAAGTAGCAAATCATCTGCAGGCTCACTTGCAAAGCACGATTGAAATTCAGCTACGCTGGAAGGAGAAGGACAATTTTCAAGAGAACTTACTTACGTGCTACTAATATCTAAAACTGTGGGTCAATTAGGATTGGAAAATGGGGCTTTTTTTTCCAGTCCATTCTCAGTTGTAGGTTTGCAAAAGAAGTGGGGATGTTTACCATTTCTGAACTAAGTTTATTCATGAAGTGAAATGTTCCACGTCTAGGCTGGAAGTAGAATTTTTCAATTTGGAAATAAAATTAGGTTCTGTAGCATTGTTATCCCACTGGTTTCACACGTGTCTGTGAACAGTCTGGAAAAAAAAAAAAGATATTAAATTCTCACTTGAGCAAAGAAAAGAAGTTGACAGAAGAAAAAAAAATGCAGGAAGGACAACAAGGAAATAGTTGAAAACTGGGTAAAAATTTGTCTGGCTCAAAGACCTCATTAACTGTAACTTGTCATGAGAACGCACGCTGCTTGTTTGTCTGAAATAGCCATTTAAACAAAATCTTATCTGTGGGAGTGAGGAGTGGGTTACTGACCAGGGACTTACAGTCTGATGAACTCCAAACAACTGCAGATTAAGAACATCAAAGAATAAATGTTTTATGGAAGATACAGTAACAGCGTGGTTGTAAGAGCTGGTTCTATAAAATAACTCTGATTTTTGAAGATGAACCCAAACTTTGACAATCTTCAGCTGTATCTGGAACTCTCAACTGTTTCTGCAGGATTTTCAATTTCTTCTCCTTCTGCTGTTGTCTCCTGCATGATGCCTGTTTTTCTTTCCCCCCTTGAGTAGTTTCAGCTTATTTGTTAATAGAACTCCTTTCCTGCAGTTAATTCATTCAATAAACCCTGAAGTGAAGCAAGTTCTCTCCCTGAGCATAACGTAAGCAGGGGAAATTGTAGAAATTTCATCTTTTTCTTTTCTTTTTTGCTAAAAACAAAATAAAATTTAAAAATTCTCATCTCTAATGCATGTACTCTGAGTTTATGGTTAAAGCTGTTCAATCGTTCGTTTGTCCTGTTTTAATCTAGATCATGAACTGTTCTTCAGTGTCCCATCAGTGGTTTTCTTTAACTTCCTGCTGTTTCAGTTTAATAATACTTATTGCAATATAAAGTAACATTTTAATTTGTTTCTTCAGATTTAAGTTGTATTTGGGTAGTATAGTATCCCGGATGATTTAATAAAGTTCATTTCAAATTTTAAATATGAGTGTACGTTTTGTCTTGAACAGAAAAAAAAATCAATTTCAGATTAATAACTTTTTTATTACTATCTTTTATAGGAATGATTGCATAGAGAAGAAAGACAGCCCCGAAGTGTTTTTCTGCTGTTGTGAAGGCAACATGTGCAACGAACGCTTTTTCTACTTTCCTGAAATGGAGGTCACGCAACGTAAGTTGGACTAAGACATTTATTGAAGGAACTGCTCAGCAGAGTTCCAAAACATTTAATATCATGCCTTGTTCAGGAGATGAAACTTTTTAGAACGTTGTGGTCGGTTTTTCCTGCCAGAAGGTTTCTGATTCCCGGGTGATAGTGCGCTGTTGTAGGTTCACCTAAAGAGCCGAGAAAATTGCCAGTTCATTTCTTCAGTGTTGAAAGGTCTCTCTACTTGAAGTCATTTCAATTGATAAAAGGTAGCTCAGCTCTTTTCGGAGGGTGAGAAGGAGGGGATAATCTGAAGTAATTGCCTGTTTTAAGATACAGAAGTTACTGTCAAATCTTACCTTAATTGTATAGTTAAGCTTCTGTAAGTGTCTATAAATCACTGGGCTAAAAGCTGTATCATCCTCATATGCATGTACCAGCCTATGAAGGCTCCTCTTCTCCAAACAAAGCGCTCGCTATTTCTTTAACTAATTGGCCCTTTGAGTTTCTCTGTAAATTGACACAGTAACCTTTAAAAAGGGGGAAAGAATTTCCTCCCAGGTTACAAAGAAAATCAGATAGCCAGACTTAAATAATTATTTTAAAAAACAATAACTAAAAAGATGATTTGATTATTCTTGCATATCTTCTTCCAGTCAAGAAGCTAATCTTTGTTGCGAAACTGAATAATGTTAATAATTGAACCGAAAACAGCAAATGTCTTGTGTACCGAATAGCCGGAGGAAGTTGTTTATGAAATTAAATAACATTTTCTATGAGATTAAAATAGCCCTTGTTGACCCAAGAGGTATTCTTGTCATTTTTGCCAGTGATACTGCTAAGGCAATAATTGACATTATTATTCTTCATTCTCATGAAACCTCTGTTGCCCTGGGGGCCTGTTGGCTGCCCCTGCCGCCTCGGAAGTGGGGCTTCTCTGGAGGCTTTCTGGAGCTCCTACAGCAGCATCTTCAGCCAGAGGATTCTCACTTTCAGCAAACCAACAGCACATAGAAATGTTGGCAGATCATTTCTGGCCTAATTTCTGCTTCCTAATGGCATCTTATTTGTGCGCATTCCAAAGACTAAACCTCTGCATTGACTCTTTTTTCATCCATTTGGTGATGACGTTCTTGCCGTCTTTTCAAAATACAAACACCTCATGCACGCTGTAGGTGGACGGAGCTTCGAAGCACAAAGTGAGATGTGCTGATGGGCAAATCTGGGGATCTTAAGTTATTTCTGTGCTTTCCAAAACGCCGCCTTCCACGTATGTGCCTGTTTCTGTTAGAATCAGGTATTTTTAATCAGGTATTTTTAGCCTGTTTTGCTGATTGCAAGAATTTTTAGAAAATTGGGATCAAACACTGGATGACTTTTGTTTCTTAAAACCTGTGTCCTTTTTTTTCTTTCCTTTCTTCAGCAACTTCGAATCCTGTTACACCCAAGCCACCTCTGTTCAACACCTTGCTTTATTCGTTGGTGCCTATCATGGGAATTGCAGTGATTGTGCTCTTTTCTTTCTGGATGTACAGACATCACAAGCTGGCGTATCCTCCAGTGCTCGTCCCAACCCAAGTAAGTCTCTGCATTACGATTTTGTGGGGTTTTTTGAATGGTAAACCCATTTTCTGAAGAGGAGAGAAAAAAGCTTGGAACTGGGATGCAAGTATCAGTTTAAGGGGATGTAAAGAAATTCTTGGGCTGCGGTTCCAGAGCTCAGCTCAGCTCGTGGCCTTACTGGGATTCCTCTCAGCTTTTTCCTCTTCCTTGTTTACGTATTTTCTGTTTTGTCTTCAAATGTTTCAGTTTTCGCAGTGTTTGTGTTTTACTTAGAAAATATTATGAGATTGTGGTCTCCAAATTAGAAATGTAAACTGGCTGCGTTACATCAAAACAACCCTTTTTTGGCTGCTTGTGCGTAGTTCCTGCTGTTGTCAGGCTCCAGCTGATTCCGTAGGTGTAATTAATACTAGTACTAGAATTTCTCTTCTTCCAGTTACATCTGTAGATCAAATGGAGAATAGAAGGCATTTATGAAAAGAGTTAAGATGGCAAGATGTGGTAGCAGAAACACAGAGAAGCAGCTTGTTCTAGAGACCCCAAAATTTGGGGTTTTGCAGTAGGAATTGAATTTACGCTCCTTAACTTAGTGCAGTGACCCCTGGGAATACACTGCCTCTCACACAGTGATGGTACACTGATGCTATTTATGATTAAACAAAACTTAAGCACTTGTTATTTTGGGGAGGATTGTCTTTAAAAAGGATTGATATGCGTTTGCTCCGTACTGCCAGCTTCTGTGATATTTTCAGCGTTACTGTTTGACTTCAGGGCGTTCCAGGGAACATTATTGCCTGTGGTTGATAAATAAAATCCTTTCGGTTTCAGTTTTGTAGTAAGAGATAAGAAAAATTTGGGGGGAGGCAGTGGGCATAT
Source organism: Gallinago undulata (assembly GCA_026546715.1). Taxonomy (NCBI): domain Eukaryota; kingdom Metazoa; phylum Chordata; class Aves; order Charadriiformes; family Scolopacidae; genus Gallinago; species Gallinago undulata. The sequence continues at coordinate 2,777,887 of JAOTQQ010000079.1, read as the reverse complement.
GTTCTTGCCAAATGAGAAGAACATAATTTGGAGGAAAAAAGTATGTTTCCTGTCCTTGCGGAAAGTATTGCAGATCCTCAAACTTCATGCAATCTGTTAGCATAATTATTTCATCCATCTCAATTTTTTCTCCTGTATTTGAGACTTTACATCAACCTCGCAGTCTTCACTGTGAGATCAAACCCATAATTGCCAGTTGTGCGAATAATTTCAGCATGTGATTTCCTTTCTAGATGTAAAGAAATTAAGTAATGCATGAAGTGACAGAAAAGCAAGCAAATCCGAAATATGTGTGAGGTATCAAGCACTTGAATTTTGGTATTCTTCCTCCTTTTTATTGCAGTTCATTTCTTGCATGGTTTATGTTTGGTACAGGAGTGGACACGTCATAAATTTTTAATAAATAGGGTAATAACCTGTTTTGTTAATGCTCAGATTGTATCTCTTGGGATAAGTATATGTTGGTGCTTGAGCTAGTTATGGTGTAATAACATTTTCTTATCTTGTGGTGAATAGGCATTAAGGTTTGATGTGGAAAGTCAGGAAAAGCTACTTCTGCCTGAAAAACTAAATGAAATTATTATGGAAATAGAACGTATAAATATTCTCCCATAAGGAACAGAGCAGTATTTCCCACTTTAAATTTGATTAGAGCTGATTTAACAGGAGGCAGAGGAAGCAGGAAGAGAGGGAAAAGTATTAGTAACTTTATAACCACGAAACAAACATTTAAATATTTATGCAACTAATATATTAAATATTCCTATTACATTTAATAATTAGGGCATGAGTAGAGTTTGTAGGCGAATGGGTTCTTTTCTAAATCTTTCTGTAGCAAATGGTAGAATGCGTAGATCAGATGTATGGCAGATCCTCGCTAGAAAACGGGGACTCCTCTGGAGGAGATAAAGGTTATCTCATTTTACTGGGTTTATTCTGGGTGGCGATGGGAGTAACTGGTTGCAGTACGCCCTGGTACTAACCTTTCTTTTTGTATAAATTCAAGGGTAGCTGAGAAATAAGTAAAAGATAAATGTGAGGAAACACTGAAGAATGAGACATATTAGAAGAATTAGGAGAAGGGAGGATAAATAAATAAAAAAAACTAAGCAAAAGGGAAAGAAATTGTTTGGAACATTTCAAAAAAAGGAAGAAATATGCTAGAAGAAATTTTTGAACCTGGAGTGAAATATAAAGGACAAACATCTGGGAAATTCCAAACAACTTCATATTTCTTTTGAAAATAAAATAGTTTCACGGTCGGTGCGTGTCCCAGGCAGGCAGTTCCTACACAGGCTGAGCTCAGGTCACAGCTACGGGGACGAACTGAACTTTATATTCCCTTTGAATAGACAGATAATGATTTTTAAATTTCAGGTAGTAGATTTAGTTTATAGGTTTGGCCTAAGACTGGAAAGCAGTAGATACTTTTGTTTGGTTCTTGCTTTCTTTCAGATATTTGGGCAGAGAGGTGAAGGGGTCACTAGAGTAGGGTGTTGCTGAGATGCTCTTTGCTGGTGTTGGAGGTGGCCGTGCTCGGCAGGTCCCACGGCGTGTGACAGGGACAGACCGTGTCCTCCCAGGTGCCACGGTCAGCACAGGGACACGTCCCCTCTCCTGCCACTTCCCAAAGTCTTGGCTTACCCACTGCTTTGTCTCTTGGTTTTGCTGGGAACTGTGTGCCTCGCTGCAGTGTGTGGGGTGCTAGCCAGTGAAAGCTGTCAAATTTTATAAAATCTGTCACTCTTTAAATTCTTAATGAGTTATTAGCAAATGTAAGTTTGCTAAATACATATGTGTGTCTGTAAAACAGTTTGAAAGGACTATTTCATTTGCTTATTTATATTTGATTTAATCATGCAGCAAACATATTCTCATGTCTGATCAAGTTCACAAAGAAAATGGATTAGTATTTAAAATATTTCAATCTGTTTATTTTTGTATAAGAAGAGTTACTCTCACCTGGTTACCCACCAGTTACACTCAAAAACTCAACCGTCTTTGCAGACAGAGGCTTTCACTGTCAAATTAGATGTAGTTTGGATTTCCCCCAGAGCATCCTACTGATAGGTTGAGGTTCACCAAATCCAGGTGCCGGGTCCTGCCTATGGGTCACACCAACCCCCTGCAGCGCTACAAGCTGGGGCAGAGTGGCTGGAGCTGCCTGGTGGAAAAGGACCTGGAGGTGTTGGTCGACTGTGGGCTGAACATGAGCCAGCAGTGTGCCCAGGTGGCCAAGAAGGCCAACACCATCCTGGCCTGTATCAGGAACAGCGTGGGGAGTAGGATTTGGGAGGTGATGGTCCCACTGTACTGGACAATGGTGAGGCTCCACCTCGAGGGCTCTGTCTAGTTTTGGGTCCCTTCCCACAAAAAAGCCATTGAGGGGCTGGAGCGGGTCCAGAGAAGGTCAACAGAGCTGGTGAGGGGTCTGGAGCACAAGTCTTGTGAGGAGCGGCTGAGGGAGCTGGGGGTGTTCAGCCTGGAGAAAAGGAGGCTGAAGGGGAGACCTTGCTCTCTCCAACTCCCTGAAAGGAGGGTGTAGCCAGGGGAGGTCGGTCTCTTCTCCCAAGTCACAGGCCACGGGATGACGGGAAACGACCTCAAGTTGCACCAGGGAAGGTTCAGATTGGAAATTAGGAAAGATGTTTACACTGAAAGGGTTACGAAGCCTTGGAATGGGCTGCCCAGGGAAGGGGTTGAGGCACCATCCCTGGAGGTGTTCAAAAGCCGGGTTGACATAGTGCTGAGGGACATGGTTTAGTGATGGGGTTTATCAGGATTGGGTTGATGGTTGGACTAAATGATCTTAAAGGTCCTATCCAACCTGGACAATTCTGTGATTCTATAACATTCTTCGTAGGACTCTGAATGCAGATGGCACGGAGCTGATATGTTATGCTCATTTATTTCTTACATCTCTTGAGCTTGGGCCAGAGTTGTCAGTCAATGCTAATTCCAACTGTGGTGTTACCCCTCTGTCATCCGCTCGATAGGACCGTAACCTGTTTTATAGCAGAACTGACACAAGTAACGCTTTTGGCTTTTATCAGTTCACAGAGCTGTGGCTCCCCACATTTTCCATCCAGACTGTGCAAAGAGGCATTAACCTCTTGTACTTCATTTTGAGTGCCCGAGTTAGGAATATATTATTGGATCGCAGAGTTGCTTTTTTTTTTTTTTTGTTTTGTGTTGTTTTTAAAATAAGAGTCATATGTTGAGAGGGTTGGGAGGGAAAAAAAAAAGCTTTACAGATTCACATAATGTCAATTTTTCTTCATAACCTATTTTTGTGCTTTCTTCTGAGATGTTTGTAATTTACTTGGGTCAAAGATGCTTCATGTTTTTTAACACTGAGCCCAAGAAAGCCCTGATTTTGGCCTGCTGGGTGTTACCGGAAATGGAAAAACTTGGAATGGACAGATCCTGTCTGTGAGAGTGTCCCTAAAAGTGAGCTTAGTTGGTAGGAATTACCATCCCTTTCTCTTCTCAGAGAGGAGGATTATGGAGCTGAAAACTATGACTATATCTTCTACTATTACTGTCTGTTATATCAGTTCCTTTAAGCTTTTCATTCAATATTCCTTATCTTGAGCTCAATAATCTTTTTGGGTACCTCACTTTTGGGGTTTAGGGTCTATATAGATGGAGAGCATCCCATGTCTTCGAAGTCATCTGCTATGTGAACCAAGAATTAAGAATTATTGACACATGTATATATTGAGTGTAAAGAGAGATTGATCTCATCCTCCCTCTGGTCTCAAAAGCTTTTTGTGCATCAAAACCCGCTGTGTTTTTGGTGGGTGGCAGTTTTGGTGTGGCTGCTAGTCCATCCTCAGTGTATCCTTTCCTGGAGACACCCAAGTATGAATAGATCTTTGTAGCTTAGTCATGGTTTGGCTATTTCAATTTTGTCTGTAAGAAATGAGAATTGAGAACATTATCACGTTAAGTGAGGTGAATAACGATGGAGAAAAATCTCTACCAGGGAGTAGAAGCAAGAAATGTTCCTTACTGCAGGTCCCACTGCCTGTGTAGCAGTGGAACAACAAATTCTGTGTGGGAAACTAATTAGGAGAAGAACACACAACGAGACAAGCGCTGCTTTTTGCTGCAGGTTTTGACCTCAGACGTCTGGTCAAGGCCACCAGGCCTGTGCCAAGGAGTTTGCTGAGCGCGTGTGCGCAACTTGAGTGGTTTGTTTTCAAAAAAAACCCATAAAAGGAGTTAGCAATGGGAATTTTTTATGGTTGGCATTGGAAAATAAATATTTATTGTTTTTATTTTCTAAATTAAATTTAGAAATTTCTAAATTTCTAGTACACCAAGTAATCTGCCTGGTACACTTAAAGTTTTGGTGATAATCTTTGTCCCTTTGCCACACGAGGAAAATTACAGTTGGGTGCTGAAGAAGAATGAAGAGATTAAATCAAGTGTTCAGCTTTTTTTCCATTTTTATCTGCCACATTTTTTTCTTGTTGTTACAGATATTTTAATAGAAACCCTGTAACACTTGAAAAATGAAGAGTAAGAAAGGGAGAGGTGTTTTTACAAGGACTTATTCCAAACCTAGGAAGATTTATAGCCACTTGAGAAATACATGGAGGAGAAGCCAGGTGTCTCTGTGACGTGGGAAAAGAGATTGATCAACCGAGAGAAGCTGGAGCTGAGAAGGAGAAAAACAAAAAATTGAAATAAAACCAGATAAAGAGTGAGTTAGAGGTTGTGGCGAGCAAGGAAGGAGTTAAGGCTGGGTACATATCAGTGGTTAATGAATGACTAACTTGTAATGAGTGGCAGTGTTGGCATTAAAGTGGAAGAGCGGAGTGATCCCAGGATTTGGACTGCTAGATGTGTGCGTGGTCTCACGTTCTCTAAGACTGCATTTCATATCTTCAGGAGCAGTAAGAATCTATCAGTTTAGAATTAATTTCAATCAGTAGCTAGAATGACACAGGAGAAGGAGCTGGTGCTCTCCTTAGATTGTGGTACCATGAGGCACAACCATGATTTAGTTGTTTAAAGGGGGGGTAGGGAGGGAAAACCCACAAATACAGGGGTACTGTGAGAATAGAGGAGGAAAGTTATTACAGGTGAGTCCTTAACATGTAGTAGTAAAAAAAAAAAAGAAAAGGACACAATTCCAAGCTTGGTTATTGCAATAAATATAGTTCATTAAAATCTTAGAGGGAAGAATTTGTAATTATTGACAAATAATTGAAAACTAAGTACATAGTGATGTATTCTTTTCCAATGTTCAACATAACCAGACATCCAGAAGTTTTGTTCTAAATCTTGAGAGCTTTTAAAAGATTATTTTTTTTAAGTACTTTCTTGAATTCACAATTTGCTTTCAGAATGACCTATCTCCATTTAAATGAACAGTAAATGCAGCTGTATTTTCTATTTAAATCTTCAAGAGGTAAGAAAATACAAATCCAGACTTAAGGTATCTTATCCTGAATGGCAGCCTAAAGGCAACTTTAAAAGTTCAATTAAATGTAAATAAAATCAAATTAAATCAAAAGTAGAATTAAAATGTTTAAAAAGTTTCAAACTTATTTCTATAGTGAACTTCAATTTCCTTTGTGCTTTGGCATTGATTCAAACAGAGCATTGTCTTATAAACCCTGTGTTTTCGGTACCGTACCCTATTGCTGGCTTATTATGAAGCTGGTTCAGTTTTCGGAGTGGCCCGCACAGATTGGGTCTGAGAGGCTGGACAGGGAGATGGGTGTCCTTCTGATAAGGCTGGATTAGGCAACACTTTGTCTTTTATAGTCATAGATTGTGATTTGGCATGTACACATTTAAGAAGTAATGAAATGCTGAAAGCTTCTGCAGAACTAGATGTAATTTACCTTGAAGAATTTCTCTCTTATTCCTTTATTACAGTAATATTCTAAATAATTTACGTTATCAAAACCATATTTAGATTCTAGTCTAAGGCAGTGCTTTGGAACAGTCACAGGAAGGCTGAAATACTGATCTCTGAAGTCTGCAATCTGGTACTCTACCTTCAGGAGCTTTTTAATTCCCTTAATAAAAGTCCAGTTTGCCTCACGTCCCCAGTTAGGCTCTCCTGAATGTTTTAGATTGACTTTTTTTCAGGTAATATTTTATATCACTAAACGGATGAGAATTGCACATTTCATAAGGCATGCAAAAATAATTTGTTTTGTCTTGCATTCTCCAAAGAGATTGAGGGACTGTGGGTGAATACACAGATGTCAGATTTAGGGTACTAGCTAAGAACAAATGAAAGAATAAGCACAATAAATTTCTAATACAATAATTTGCATTTAATTTGACCACCATGTCATGATTTTTTGGCATGTTTGAAGTTCAGAATATGGTTGTGGATAGCCCAGATTTTGGAAAAGACCACGCTGCTTGAGTTTCTTGGTCTAAAGGGTTACAAATATTGCCGACGTTTCCTTAATTGCTGTTAAAACCTTTAGAATTAGTTCTTGGGCAGCATAAATAGGAAGCCAGTGTGTCTATATGCACTCGTGTGTGCATCACAGCTATTTTGGGGCTGTGCTAATTGCTCCCAATCTTTATTTATAGAAGTTGTATTAATTCCTGAAATAAGAAAGCCCATATTTGCATTTATATAACAGCCTGATACTGCTTAAGGTGGTGATGCCTGTATTTCTAATGAGGTCCGAGGTGGTGGTCTGTAGGCTGAAGGGAAGGACAATGATTTTAAAATCAAAAGGTCCCTGATGTGCATAAATCTCTTTTTGAAATTTTTTGTGCATGTCTAATTTATTAGTGTTTGGGGAAAGCTGGTCCCCTTACGAGAGCAGTGAGAGGCACGGGAGAGGACTCGGAGTTCTCAGAGTTTCGTGTTTGCAGTTTCTCATTATGGGAAGAGCCAAAGGTTGGATTCATGTACTTTTTCCTTCTTTCTGATGAATTTAGGTAATTCTCAGGAGCTAGAGAACTTTTAGGCCTGAAGAAATGACTAACAAATTTCTTACAGCCACAGGAAAAGTGTTGAATAACAATTTCATGCAAGCAATGCTTTTTAGGGTTTTTTTTTTTTAACAGTTACTGTCTGTTCTTTGGTGACTTGAGTTGGTGGGAAGGGGAGTACGGCGAGAGATTTCTAGCGCTCTCTTCAGTAGCCTCTCCCTCTCGCTCTCACCGATGGAGTAATGCTTTTATTTGGCTTGGCTGCTGCTTCTGCTGAAGGAACACGAGGGGCTTGGAGATGTTCTTTCAGCTCTCGTGGCTCGTGGAGTTTCTGCTGCAGAATTTTACCTGTCATTTTTCTAAGTGTATATGGAGTAGCTGTCGTTCTGCTGGAACCACCAGCTCGCAGAGGTTTGAAGGTGAAGATGATCAGCTACTCTGAAAACCAATTTAAGGTGGTGGTTTTGTGGTTTGGAGTGGTTAGGTTTTTTTGGGGGGGGTGGTCTTCTTTCCTTATGAATTGCCCCCAGATACTTGCAGGCTCTACAAGTCCTGCAAGAACCTGCTTTAGACCCTCGGGGTGGGTGTTACCCTCGTCTCCGGTGGTCTCCTGACCACGGCCAGAGGAGGAATCATCTTGTTGGGCTCCAGTGTTCTTGAGCGCTCTGTCTGTGGCAGCAAACTCTGCTACGGTATTTATAAATCTGACTCCCAACTAATCTAGTCTTCAAGAAATACTTCAGCCCTTCTATTATTAATTATTGAGATAACGCTAAGCGTGCGCTAGACAGTTCTCGGGCGCAGAAAAAAGCCTCTTGTTGGCCCTGTAGCATCCTGAGTGTAAAGACAAAGGGTGAGTGCTGTTACGTGGCAGCTGAATCCTTCAAGTGTTTGAATTTCCCACTCTCGCAACGTGTATCTCATCAAATCATAAAGGACAACAGAAATGGCAGTGGCAAAAATAGAGGAGGAAGGAAGGTGTCTCAGGGCTTCTATGGGAGAGATCGTTTGTGCTGCCTTCACCTCCAGTTTTATTGAGCAATGTCATTGAGAGGTGCGTTCGGTTTGGGTATCGGTGCTCTGGGACTGAGGTTTTTATCATGGATTTCATTCCACAGGCTGGGAACTCACGTGGCTGGTCTGAAAGAGTCTTTCATGTTGTGATCTCCCTTTCTACGGACTGGGTCTAGTGTTTTTGAGGTCACTTGTTCTAGTTACGCCTCCAGCGCGCCAGATCTGTTGATTAAATCTAGTAATATAGCCCTAATGTATGATGATTTATTTGTTTAGAAGCTTTAGTTATAACTTAGACATTAAAAAGTTTTCAGTTTCCACAGCTAATTACAGTGGATTTTAAGCAATACAACGCTGCCCTCTGCTGTGCACTTGTGAGCTTAACAAGAAATAAGTTTGCATAACTTCTCTCTGTATAGATGTTTAATTTTCTGCACGTGTTTCTATACTATTTTATAGTAACATGACTGTTTATACACCTATAATGGGCAATTCTGGTTTAATTACAAGATCAATTCAGCTAAAGGTCTGTATAATACTTCCTTTTTGCCCGTTTTTCTTCGCTAACGTATCAATGATGGACTTTTTTATTTTAAATGATCTGTTATTAGTACAAGAAAGTATTGCTATCCCCATGAATTTTTTTGTTGTTAATTCACAAACAATTTCTTTTGTCTCTTTTCTTATAAGCTGCTTTTTCATCCCATTCTTGATATAAATAGTAATTTCTTTTGCCTGTGTTTTTTCCCCTCTCTACAAGCACGCCTTTCATATAATGATTGAGGTAAGATGCATTGATGTTTGTTCATGATTATGGAACTTTCTGTGGACATATAAGAAGTTATTTTGGTATGGGTTATGTTGTTATTTTTTTATTTTATTTTTTCAGTATTTTGGACTAGAAATTTGTAAGCATGCGGGGTTTAAAAATACAGATTTAATCTGCTGTTCCAGAGTTTTCTGAAAAGGTGCTGTAGTTTCTCAGGCTATCGAGTTGAAACGTGACAGGCGTAGTCAGGCTGTGGTTCTTCATCTACGGACTGGTTTGGGTGGGTTCCAACTGGTGTGGCACCCTGTTGAGGGGTGGTGGGGCTCTGCTGGAGCAGCCTTTGTGTGATGGCCGGGAACCACCTCTGTCCTGTCCCTGGGTGTCTTGTCATCTCCAACCTGTGAAACATCTATAACCGTTTAGGTGTGTGGTCTTTGTGGTGTGATGGGTTTTGTGTCACTCGGGAGCTCAGAAAAAGTCTCTACTTGGACTTTTCACTGCCCAGAAGTTATTTTCACTTGTATTAAATTACTGATACTTCATGTGAACCTAGAAGGAACTGAAAAGTGTTAATTCAGAAACTTGGTCATTATTGCTAGGCTTTTAAATCAGATATTGAGGAAGTCAGGATTTGAGTTGCAATATGAATGCTCCATTTCCCTTGTCTCTATAGGTTTGTAATTAATAGCTGAAATGTCTTGTGAATGCAATTTAGAAGAAAACAGAATGGTGCCATTTAAATATTTCCCTGAATATCTTGCATCTGTAAAGGGTTATCAGAGTTCCATCTGCCTGTATTATTACTGTTTTGCTTCAAAAGACATAATCTCAGTTAGGGAAGAAGCTGAAGTGTCCTGTCTGCAAGTAACTACTTTGCAGACATAGTCCCCAAAGGAATATAGGCAACATATAATTAAATAAAGGTGAAAAAGAGAAAAATTGTCTAGTGGGAGGTGTCCCTGCCCAGGGCAGGGGGGTTGGAACAAGATGATCTTTAAGGTCCCTTCCAACCCAAACCATTCTGTGATTTTTTGATTTAAAAGCAATGTAGTTTGATACAAAGCACAGAGTCAAATTGAGAATAAAGGCAAAATGTAAAAATTTTACCTCCTTTTACTGTGTTTGGATCTTAACCTTACAGAGCATCTGGTTGAAAATGAACCAGTCCCAAACTATAGAAGGGGAGGAAACAGCCAAGATAAATCATCTGAGTCTTTCAATGAGATCTTGTCAGCCGTAGTCACAATATAAAGCTGTGGAATAAATGTAACCAAGCGGAAATACTGCACCGTTTAACAAAGAAAACTTGCGTGTGCTCTGGAAGTTTGAGGACATGTTTATATTTTGGAGTCAGGAAGGAGAAAAGTGTCTACGTACAGCTCCGTTTGGATAATTAGTCTTTTTTTTTCCCCCCGTTGTTGTACGTGATGAATCCCCTGATTCAGTTGTCGTGCGAGAGACGTGACTGGAGATAAACTCAAGCGCTGACGGGCTGCGTTGGGGCAGGTCTTTAAACAACCTGTTCCGTTGGTCGTATTTTTAATGGATTTGGTAGTTTCACGTTTGTTAAGCTTCTTTCTGATCTTGAGAACCTTTCTAGAGGACACTTGAGGAAACCTATTTCTGGAAGTTCCTATTCTTTAATGACTATTTTCCCTCTGTTCTTTTCCCGGCATGACCAGTACGTGCTACCCGACAGCTGCCTGCAACTCCCAGCCGTAAAAACCAGAACCAAAAAGCTGAATTCTCAGAAAACCAGCCTGATTTTAAAAAAAAATAAATAAATAGAAGCATTCTGCCAATACAGCCCTTTGCCTTGATTTGCTGCGGAGTCAAACCAGCACCAGGATCATTCCCAGGGAAGGGACGGGAAAAACTCGGGAACGGGAAATTGGGCCCGTGTATTTTAACAGCTGCAGCAAGCTGTTAGACTAATATATCCACATTTTATCTGTACTCACCTTATATCGTCATCCTTGGCGCCACGGAGAGGATTTTTAAAAAGCCATACAAAAATAATTATCCCTGTGGCACGTTAAACATTTTTGCTTAGAAGTAGAGCAAATTGAAAATACTCTAAAGGAATGTTTCTGTACAAAAATAGTACCTGTAGATTTAGAGTAAATGCCCCTTGATTTTAAGAAAGTTGTTTAGAGGAGGGGGGAGGAAATCAGAAAAAAACCTGGAAAACTATTCTTTTTAGTAATGTTAACAGAAGGCAATTATCTTTTCCGTTTTAAATCAGGATTTGTTTTGATTTTTGTGTGTGGGTGTGTGTTGCTGCTCCATAAGAACGCCGGAAGTTTTGACTTCATAGAGCTGTTTCAGCACGAAAGGGAAATGTGGAGGGAACCACAGGGGGCTGCTATGGAAGGCAGTGGGAAAATATTATGAAATGCCACGATTTTCTAGGAAACGTGAAATTTGAGTATGTGAAAAATGTTGTGGTCTAATACGAAAGTAAGAAGCATGAATTTTCACTGGCTGGTTTTTACTGAGAAGCCACTGCTTTCTTTCGTGGCAGAAGCTGCAATTCTTTTCATCAAAGCCTGGAGGAGTATTAAGTGGTCATTTGTTTGGTGGTGGAGAAAAAAAATTCATATAAAATTCAGCTTTTTGGGGTGGAGGGTGTGGGAAGGAAAGGGAGCTCTAGCCATTAAAGCAAGGTGAGATTTGCATTTACTTGCCCCAAATTATTCTCTTAATTCAGGCAAGTCACTGGGTTCACAACTTAAAAAACTTCTCTGCCTGGTGTTAAATCCCCAGATGCTCACGGTGCTCAGGGTTCTGAAAAATAACAGGGCTTTTTTGAAAGTTCAGGTAGTCTTTGGGGAGTAAATTTCAGCACCTTGTTTCTAGTTTCACTTGTAACTATTACAAAATGAGGGCATTTCCCTGATTTTCCTGGAGAGCTTTGGCATCCAATGAAAGGCAGCACGGGAGAGAAGCCTAACTCCTAAACTTCATTTTTCCATTGTTCTTTGCCCAGTTTAAACCCAGAAATTTTGATGTAACAACTTTAGGCATCTATTGCTGTCACATTTGTGAAAGGATTTCCTCCTTTTTCAAGGATAGTTATTGTTTTGTGTCTTTAATTTCAGTTTCAAACATTGCATTTTCTTTTCCAGTTATTTATGAAATTGGGTTACAGTTTCTTTAAATTATTATAAATCTGCCTCTGTGAAACTTGCTCTTTTTGAAGGATGCGTGTCTTATTTAATAAGAGAATGGTTATTTATTCCTGCTCTTAAACTACTCAAACTTTGTGTTGGAGACAAAAGCACTTGTCTCCATTTTCAGAGCAGCAAAGTAGACTGAAAACCACAATTGTTCAGAAAACGTGTCTTTATCTTAACACGCACAAGACATTTATGTTGCGAACTGAAGTGCTCAAACTCTTAATAATTGAGTACTCTTGTTTGTTTTGTAAAAGCAACCAGTGGTTTTCGTTCTTCCTCTTTAAAACACCATCACAGCTCTGCCTGGGGAAAAACAGAGAAACCTGTGTTTTGAACAAGAAATTTTAGGGTTTGGTTTGGTTTTTTATTACATTTTTTTTTCATTTTATTCTCAGTGTGGATATCATTTTAAAGCAATACCTGCCTTTCATTTCTATGTTTCTTTCTCATGTGTAATATTGAGACTTGTGGCACAGTTTTGTTGTCTCCATGGACTTGGAGCACTGTGTCCAGTTCCGGGCTCCCTGGTTCAAGAAGGACAGGGAACTGCTGGAGAGGGGACAGCAGAGGGCTACAAAGACGATGAGGAGCCTGGAGCATGTCTCTGCTGAGGAAAGGCTGAGGGACTTGGGTCTGTTTAGTCTGGAGAAGAGAAGGCTGAGGAGGGATCTGATCAACCCCTATAAATACTTCAGGGGTGGGTGTCAGGAGGATGGGGCCAGGCTTTTTTCAGTGGTGGCCAGGGACAGGACAAGAGGGAACGGGCACAAACTTGAATATAAGAAGTTCCACCTAAACAGGAGGAGGAACTTCTTTGCTGTGAGAGTGGCAGAGCCCTGGAAGAGGCTGCCCAGAGAGGTGGTGGGGTCTCCTTCTCTGGAGACATTCCAACCCTGCCTGGACACGTTCCCGTGGGACCTGTTTCCGTGGGACCTGTTCTGGGTAGCCCTGCTCTGGCAGGGGGTTGGACTAGATGATTTTGAGAGGTCCCTTCCAACCCCATAGCATTCTGTGATTCATTCTGTGTGACCTGCAGTGCCACCAAAAGCAGCCTTTCACCCTCATCCCCTCTGTGATCCAGCAGCTTGTCCCCACCCTCTTGTCATTGGTAATTTGGATTGAGGAATAAATTGTGGTTTAAATCGATTTGGGGGGGTGTGGAAGGAAGGTGGAGCTGTATCTCATGGTGACAGTATTGGTAGTTCCTCTTAGGGACCACTACACACCAGAACTTACTTACTTTACTGCAGAAAAGGGGGATCAGTCAGAAAAGGTGGCGTTTCTCTGGTTCTGTGCACTGGGTAATGCTCTTTGGTCCAGAGCTTCCTGGTAGGAAAGAAGCTTAAATACCTGCATTCCTAAATGCTGGAAAACTTCCCAGCTCGGACTCTCAGATTTGAAAAGGAAATGTTGGGCTTCCCCTCATTGAAGCACAAGTATTGTGAGATATTACCATATAATCTCTTAAATTTAATTCCAGTTCTGTTTGGGGGTACGGTCACATCTCAGTATCACGTTGGGAAGCTACGTGAGCAAAAGGTGGGAGCAGTAGAAGGTTGCAGGTTCTTCACACGATCATTCACATGACTTGAAGGGGTGGAGATGATGATGTTTGGTTTCCTTTACCAAATGTCTGCTCTGTGTGTGTGGTTCAGTGGTTTCTGAATGAAAAAATGTTCATTATGTCATGGAAGACCTTGTAGTGGCGTGACCTGCTTAGGTCTTGGGTTGTGACCTTATGTCCCCAGTGAGCAGCAGAGCTGTGCTGGTGTGGGCTCGATGGCTTGTGAGAGCTCAACCAGTGGGTGGGAACTGCAGAGTGAGGGGCTTCCCAGAAGCTCTGCCCAGTTGCTGGTGTAGGTGTCTTCTGCTTCCCAGCTGGTGGCCATGGGGATGGAGCCTTAGTCACGTGGAAAGGATCTTTGTAGCTGTGTAGGGTCGAGTCACCCGGCCACGGAGCTCAGGGATGAAACAGGTCACAGAAAAAAAACCCAATCCTTGTATGTCAAAGGTCCTCGTTTTAATTGTCACTTCAAAAAACTAACAAGTAAAGCTTGATTATCTTTATTCCATAATTCCTGCTGTGCTTCTACACTGGTTAGACAGATCTACACAGCAACTCTTGTCACGCTGTCACCTGCACATGAACTCTGAGCATGTTCTACAACCTCATTTTTCTTTTCTGTGGAGAAGGGTCGCTGTTCTGTTTCTGGTCTGTCTGGGGGGAATTGGTTGCAAGAGGGTTGGGTGTTTGATACCAAGTCTCTTTTGGTTTATTAAGCCTTTCTTTCTAGTGCTGTCATCAGAGATAGCAGGTATAATAACACAACTAATGAATCCTTTTACCCTGATTTCAGGATCCTGGGCCACCGCCACCTTCCCCCTTGATGGGTCTGAAGCCGTTGCAGTTGCTGGAGATCAAAGCTCGGGGGAGATTCGGGTGTGTATGGAAAGCTCAGCTGCTAAACGAGTACGTCGCGGTCAAAATATTCCCAATTCAGGTAAGTACAAGTTCTGAGTGTCCTGTTGTTGCTTGTAACGTCATAATGTTCAACCAACTTGGTCTAGTCCCCATAGAAGGCTTTTCTTTTAGGGAATTTTCAAAATATACTGTAAATCTAGATAGCTCAAAGAAATTCTTAAATGCAGGAAATGCCTTGAGCTGGAGGATGTGCAGGTAGAGTTTTCTTGACTTAAAATATGTATTTTAATGCACCAAACATATTATTGAAACATCAATTTTGGGATATTTGTTTCTCTTTCTAGTCATAAAAATATATGTTCGGCTTAAACAGTTCTAAGCAGCTCTCGCGCAGCTCTCTCTCAGTTGAGAAGAATTTGTTAATATTTTTCAAATTAAATTGTACTTGGAACATCCTGAAAAGCAAACCCATAAGGTGATTGTTCCAATTAAATATGCCTCAGGTCAGCAAAATAATATTTACTTCCCAGCAAGTACCCTCTGAGAGCCATGTTTCAGAATGGCCAGCGCTCACAATTTTGATCCATTTTTAATTCTTTATGGAGTTCTTGTAAAATACAAGAATTTCTTGTAAAATACAAGAATTGAACCATGCTCTTAAGACTTAAGGAATTGTCTTGATGTGCAGCCTCCAGTCCTGGTCTACAGCTCCGCGTTTCCACCGATCCTGGCTGTGAGAGTCGATGTTGTTTTCAACAGATGATGTTTGTTTACAACAAACGAAAGCTTTTTGGACAATTTTCCATTCTATGTGAATACGTAAAATGTGAAAGACAGGCTTTCCTATTTTTCTACATGTTAGGTCAGCAGTTTGTAGCACAAATATTGTTATTAGGCTAAACATTTGTAATTTGAAAACTATCAGCTTCATAATGTTAATAGTATACACTGATTTTAGTGAATGCTGTATTGCCAAAAAACTCCATTTTTACTCATTTTGACAGTTCATTTACTGTGCATTTGTAAATGATAGGAGGAAACTTGTCAGGGAAAGTATCTCTTATTCTCCTTTTCTTTTCTTTTCAGGACAAACAGTCGTGGCAGAACGAGTATGAAATCTACAGTTTACCCGGGATGAAGCACGACAACATCCTGCAGTTCATCGGGGCGGAGAAACGGGGCACCAGCATCGACGTCGATCTCTGGTTAATCACAGCGTTTCACGAAAAGGTGCTTTTTTAGTTCTCAATTTAGTCTCTCTTTTCCTATGGTTATGGTAGAGGAAGAACAGGCTTAGAAATTTGTCACAAACGTGAACTTTAGACAGTTAAGAAATGACATTTAACATCGGTTTAAGTGTATTTTTAGCTTGTTTGTTTTCATTGGATGTGAATTTATTTACATTTATTTTCAGCCAGCTGAGAAAGTTGTCATCAGTCTTTACTTAATAGAGGAGTTGTTTTAGAAAACAAACACATTTATTCTACTTTTCTGCTTTTTAGAGTATGTGTTTTTGAATATCCTCTGCCTAAATCTGCCCGGATTAAACAAACTCCATCTTTCAGAGATTGTGGGGGTTTATTTTTGTTTTCCTTGTGTCTGTAAGAATGAAGTGATATAAGTATCAATTAGATTGTGGCAGCCACGGTAAGACACAAAAGTAAATGTAATTAAGAATATATTCACTGTTTTATTTTGTCCACTCAGGTTTGGTTTTTTAATGCATGTAGCTGTAACAAATCTAAGTAAAAATTTAAATTTCAATTTAGTTACCAGTGGCAGATTTGATAAAATACAAATCGGTGCAGTATGGATCTGTTAATACATTAAGGGTAGGTCATAGATCATATTTCTAGTAGTGAATTTTATAGTCTTCATTCTGGCATTTTTGTCCCACTTTTGCCTCTGCTTTAAATAATTTAGACTAAAACTAACCAACTAGTCAACATTTTTGACAGATCTTCACGATCAAATAGAGAATCTCAAACTGGTTTGCCTTCTGAAAGGTTATTACCATTCTTTTGTTTGTTTGGGTGGTTTTTTTTGTCTAAAAGTTTTTAAAACACTTGTTCGTGTTGGAAAGGTAGTGCTGGAGATGACTGTGATGGAAAATAGGAATTTTTTATTTTTAAAGTGTAGCCTCTATACTTTGACAGAGCTTTATTTTCCCTTGTGTTGGCATTTGGCACAGTAACGTGCCACGGTGACATCTGACAAACTGGATAATACACAGATCCATGGAAACGTGTGTGTAGAGAAGGGTTATCAAAGTGAGTTTGAAGAGAAGAGCTTTACGTTGACTAGATTTTTATTGTATCTCTTTATATTTATTCAGAGTTTGTATTTCACTCTGAAACTCCACTGTGAAACTGCTGTTTGCTGTTGCTGGTCCGTAAGAAAAGACTATGAACGGAAGGTCTCAGTGAACAGCCCAGCAGGATCCTTGAAGGTGGATCTACCCTGTGATTACCTCTGCCTGGAAGGTTATGAATCACCCTCTGAAATCAGGGTGGTTTATAAAGAACTTAAATACCTTAAGTCCAGCTCCCATTTCTGATGCTGACCATTAAGCCCAGTTCATCGGCAAGTGTGCACCGGTCTGGAGTCCATCAGGCTGCTTGCCCGTTGAGGTGATGTGTAGGAGCATCTTGATTCTGTTCACGGTCTAGAGATCATGCAAAGGTTGATTTTGTGGTGTTTAAATGAGCTGTTGATGAGGTATTGATGCCTATAATTGTAGGGTCTGTCAGAAAAGAGAGGAAGGCAGAGGGGCATGTCGTGTTCTTCAGTGATGGAGACCATCTAGAAGTTTCCTTTATGAGCAGATGACAATGATCTTGTAATTGTGTTTTGTTTTGGGTTTTTTTTTTGCTGTGCAGGGTTCGTTAACCGACTTTCTCAAGGCTAACGTGGTTTCTTGGAACGAGCTGTGTCACATCGCTCAGACCATGGCTCGAGGCCTGGCTTACCTTCACGAGGACATACCGGGTCTGAAAGACGGGCATAAACCTGCCATCTCCCACAGGTAGAGTGTATCTGAAATATTCCCAGGGGATTGTTGCATTTAACTTTGAGCTAAAGGGTAGGAAACGTGGATAGGTAAGAAATATTCAAATAATTACTCTGTGGTACCTTCCTGAATTATCAAGAGCCTCCTAAGAAAAATCTGGTCATAAGCAAAAATCTGATGGTTTATTGAACTCGGTGTGGTGATCGTGGTTAATATCATACGTTTTTTTATATATAGTTAATTATTTAAGTATCCCCTCCAGTATGTGAAATAATTGGTATTATTGCTATTTGAAACAACTTCTATATATAACTTTAAATAACACTGGATGCCTTCAGACAGAAACATACTGTAAATGTTATATCTATTATTGAGTGTAATTGTGGGGTTTTTCATGAAGTAGCTATAGGAGGCTATTATTAGAAGTAGGGAACTGAAAGGATAATGTAACCTCAATAAAAGACATGCAAATAGGGTAAGAGAAGTACACATTCTGTAGAATTTGGAATTTCACGAGCGGTACAGCTTGACAGATGGTAAATGTGGGAGGGGAGAAGGGCACACGGGGCAGGTGGGACCCTGGATGGAGCCCACAATCTCTTGGTTTTGCAGGAAATGGAGTATCTCCTTGTTAGAAACAATTAAGGGTCATTTTCAAACCGTTTTGTTTCCTATTATTTACACAAAATGTAGTTGTAATTAAACAAGTCAGTAACTACATTTTAATTCTATTCCTATCCCACATGCTTATAAATCTGTGTGTATTGAAAACTAAGCACAAAATAATCGTTGCTGTTTCACATATTTCCATAAGAATAAAGTTTGCATGTGTACACACACTAGGTTTTATTATTCTTTTGTTGTTTAAATGGATAATTTCCTTGTCTTTCATATTATAATATTCTTTGGTTTATTATATTACTTTTTTCCTTAGAACTGTACGTGGTATTTCATGCTCTAGATCTCTAATATTATTTTTTTTTCCTTACCTTGAAAAGGGACATCAAAAGCAAGAACGTGCTGCTGAAAAATAACCTTACGGCTTGTATTGCTGATTTTGGCCTAGCTTTAAAGTTTGAGGCTGGAAAGTCTGCAGGGGATACGCATGGCCAGGTAAATGCCCGTCTGTCTACAGAACTGATCCAAGAGTTAACCCCCTGGGAATGGAGATGGATGTTTGGGCGTTATTCATGCCCGGGATACGGCATCATCCACCCTGCTTTCGGTGACCCTTAAGGAATGGGGTGATGTGTACTTTCTTCTCTAGGCTAAAAATTAAATAATTCTATAGATCACAGAATCACAGAGTGATACGGGGTTGGAAGGGACCTCCAGAGATCATCTCTTCCAACCTCCTGCCAGAGCAAGTCCACCCAGAGCAGGTCCCACAGGAACGTGTCCAGGCAGGTTTGGAATGTCTCCAGGGAAGGAGACTCTACCACCTCTCTGGGCAGCCTCTTCCAGGGCTCTGCCACCCTCACAGCAAAGAAGTTCCTCCTCCTGTTTAGGTGGAACTTACTATATTCAAGTTTGTGCCCGTTCCCTCTTATCCTGTCACTGGGCACCACTGAGAAAAGACTAGCCCCATCCTCCTGACACCCACCCCTGAAGTATTTAGAGGGGTTGATGAGATCCCCCTCAGCCTTCTCTTCTCCAGACTCCTCATAGGAGAGATGCTCCAG
>JAOTQQ010000079.1:2744792-2757567 GCA_026546715.1 Gallinago undulata | reverse complement strand
AACTGGGGAGCCCAGAACTGGTCCCAGTGCTCCAGATGGGGCCTCCCCAGGGCAGAGCAGAGGGGCAGGGTGACCTCTGTGGATCTGGTCACACTATTCCTGATGCCCCTTAGGATGCCGTTGGCCTTGGCCACAAAGACACATTCCTGGCTCATGGTCATCCTTTTGTCCACCAGGACTCCCAGGTCTTTCTCCTCAGAGCTGCTCTCCAGCAGGTCACCCCCAACCTGTCCTGTTGCAGGGGGTTATTCCTCCCCAGGAGCAGCACCCTACACTTGCCCTTGTTGAACTTCATCAGGTTCCTCTCTGCCCAGGTCTCCAGCCTGTCCAGTCTCCCTGGGTGACAGCACAGCCCTCTGGTGATAATTACAGATCAGAGCCTGTCTCCCTCATCTCATTACGTGGCCTCTCTCTTACTTTCATTTTTACTAGAGGATTTGGAGAAGAAAGAGCTGTTTTGCTGTATTTTATTAATTGTTCTGAGATGCCGTTCAGAAATTGAGGAATGGTCCCGGCAGCTGTGACACCAGCGTGTGACACACAGTGTATGACACACGGCGTGTGACACTGGTGACACAACAGGGAGCTGCTTCAGTACCGTGTGCTTCCAAAACACCCACCTTGAGGTTACAGCTTTCTGGAAAACGAAATATATTTAATTTTAGGCAGAACTTGACAGTTTGTGGTTGAGCGGCAAAAATGCAGTCCATACAATAAAATTATAAACTTAAGAGCAACAGAGCTCTTACCAGGATCTTCTTCAGGCATCTCAGAAGCTCTGATTTATTCAGCTGAGGTAATTTCATTGTTGAATGTGGTCAAAAAGAAAGGGTAGCCCCCAGTTTTTCGTGTAATGGCCGGTTTTGTGTAAGGGATTTTGGAGAATTTCCTCGTTATACAACTTGCACTTTGGGAGCTGGTTTTCCTCTGCTGTTTCTGTTACTGCTTCTGTCACGGGAAGAAACAAAAGCAATTTTTCACATCTTTATGTGAAACTAATAATTCTTTCGACGTGAAAAAAATAAGAATAGTGGCCTTCCCGTAATCTGGAAGAAAACAAGGAATGGTGGTGACAAATATGTTGAATTAATATGCAAACGTGTTATTTCAAAATATATTCTGTTTTTTTCTGCTTCCGAAGTATCCTTTGTAAGGTCTGGTCTATCCCATTGCTTCTGATTCCTACTACTGGATACAAGGAACCAATACGCTTCCCAGATTTACTCCTCAGCAAGGATAACCACGGCGATTTTTAATCTTTGCCAAAAAAATAGAACCGGTCCCACAGTATTACTGGAATCGGCACCGGCCGGGGTGGGAATTGTGGTGTTGTAGGTTCTCAAGCATTCAAATCTTCTCGCTCTGCTCTCTCCCCAGGTGGGTACCCGAAGGTACATGGCTCCCGAGGTCCTAGAAGGTGCCATCAACTTCCAAAGGGATGCGTTTCTGAGGATAGATATGTACGCCATGGGCTTAGTCCTCTGGGAACTGGCGTCGCGCTGCACGGCCGCGGACGGTAAGCCACCCGTGGGGTGACCAGACGCCCCCAGAGGCAGCACAATGGGGGGCAGGGTGGGGATTTCTCTTACTGAAGCCCCAAGGAGCTGGTGGATCCTGGAGCCTCCCTCCACCCGCATGTTTGGAACCTTTTGGCTGCGAAGGAGCGGGGCTGGGAGCTGCGCTCGGCTGCCATGCGCAGGAGAGCAAAGGCTTCCCCCTCCCAAAAATGCCTCTGCTGCTCAATTAAAATCTTCATTTTTAACTTCTCAAATTTTTAGCTTTTAAAACACACTTCAGCTCGCAGCCAGCCTGCCATAGGGTGAGCTTTGAATGGCACCAGAGAGCAAGCTGCTCCCCAAGAGTCTGATTATGGGCTACGTTGCTCAGAGACCAAGCTTATTATTTTTTTTTTCCTTTTTTAAAGGCAAAATTGGTGGTTTAACCTTTTTTTTTTTTTTCTTTCTTTTATCCACAGGCCCGGTAGATGAGTACATGTTGCCGTTCGAAGAAGAAATCGGGCAGCATCCCTCGCTGGAGGACATGCAGGAGGTTGTAGTTCACAAAAAGAAGAGACCCGTTTTAAGAGAGTGTTGGCAGAAACATTCTGTAAGTAGCCACGCAACAAACGCTTCCGAGTCCGGGCACCCTTTGGGTTTCAAATTCTGTTCATAATCCTGTCTTTTTAGGAAAAATTCAATAATTCTGGTAAGAATTAAATGGAGTGTTAAGTGATCTGCTCTCGATCTTAAAATATTCTCTCTTGTCGTGAGTGGTCTGAAAGCGAGTGATCTTTTTCAATGAAAAGATATTCCTGAGAGTTACTTTTGAAGGTTAAAAATGTATTTAAGGAATAATAATGATAGTCTTGATTTCCTACAGGGGTGTGACGTGGGGTGAGCAGCGTCACATGAGAAATTTCTGGGATCAGTTAGGCAGGAATTGCTTTCCTGCTCTGATTTATGGCTGGAGACTTGTGGTTATGCCACTGCTAATTCCTAGCGCTGGTTTTATTTTGGGTTTTGTTGTTTTCTTTTGTGTTTTTTTCAAAAACCGGCTTGATAGAAACAATAGATGACGCTGTCTGTCTGCAAGAAAAAGGAGCGTGTGTTCCCATCTGCTCCTTGCCACGAGCAGTTGCTGGAATAGCTCAGCGTCGCTGGGGAGAGGAGTTAACTCCTGTCAGCCAGAAATCCCCTTTCCTAACCCTTGGATTTTCACGTGACCACTTGAAAAATTCAACCTGTTTGGGTGTGAGAGCTTTTTAAAATACCCCGAGGACTCAGCCGGCCGCGGTACGGTGAAGGGCATTTCCTCGCTGTTGCGTATATTGTGCGAAATGGTGCGAAAAAAGTAAGATGCGAAAATCCCCGTATGACAGAGTAGGTTCCACAGCAAACACGGCAGAGCTTCGTAAAACTTGCTCCCGATTCTGTGTGGGGTGGGTTGTTTTTTTTTTTTTTGACCGGGCTCCGTTTGTGGCAGGGGATGGCGATGCTGTGCGAGACCATCGAGGAGTGCTGGGATCACGACGCGGAAGCCAGGCTGTCGGCGGGCTGCGTAGAAGAACGGATTATTCAGATGCAAAAACTAACTAACATTATAACAACAGAGGACATCGTGACTGTGGTCACAATGGTGACAAACGTTGACTTTCCTCCCAAAGAATCCAGTCTATGATAGTTGCACTGGTGACGGAACTGGCCGCCGGGACTCTGCACTGGAGCTGCTAAAGCGGAGGCACCGCTCGCGCCGTTCCCGGTTCCCGTGGGGAAGGAGCGGTAAGTCTCTCCGGAACTTCATTGCCAGGTGGTTTTCCTTGATTTATTTTTTTTTTTCCTCCCTCCCCCTCCTCCTTCCTCCTCTTCCTCCTTCCCAAGAGGGATCCGTCAGACTTTGTGCATTCCCTGCTTACACCCGAGGGGCACGTGTGTCCGAGGAACGATACCGCGCCCTTAAAGGAACTGAAATGAAGACTCCGGCCCCCGCGCCGCCTTTAATCACAGCGTTTTAAAAACTGACATCAGATTTCTTAAACCCCGTCGGAAGAGAGACTAATTCCTTGAAATGAACTACTGTTATTTTTTTTAAAGGAAACATTTCATTTCAGATTGAAAAAAAAAAAAAGAAAACAAACAGATAAACCAACATAAAAAGGAAAAAGAAAAAAAAAAAAAGGGTAACTTGTTTTTATTGCATTTGCCGTTGTTTATAAAAATGACTATTGTAATGCCAATATGACACAGCTTGTGAATGTTGAGTGTGCTGCTCTTCGGTGTACAGAAACAAAAGGAAATCCAGTGGGATCTAGCAAAGAGGCTTCCAAGTATTACTTCAAACCTCCCTCAACAAGGTATACCTCAGCTCCACCTCCGCCAAACCGCCCCATCGACGACAACACTAAGGCAATTGGAATAAGAAACCCATCCGTGTTTTGTAAATGATGTATTTCAAAGTCACTGTGTTATTTAAAAAAAAAAAAAACAAAACAAAACAAACAAAAAAAAAAGGGTTAAGCTATGCTTCATGCCAACAGTAAATGGCCATTCCTAAAAGCAGTGTTTTTAGCCTTTTTCTTGTACTAGCTTGTTGTGTATAAAAAAAAAAAAGAAGAAGAAGAAGAAAGTGCTGTTTATTGAAACAAAATTTTCCTTCCTCTTTGAGTTTAAAGCTTTTTCTCTTACCTCCGTTTCCCAGAGTATCCCATACCTTTATTTAACTGAATACTATTTAGGTTTGCTGTGTCTGAGGAATATTTGAAAACTTTAAGCATGACTTTTTTTTTTTTTTTTTTTTTTAATTTTCTATGAGCTCTGACACTGGAAAGCTCTGAATTCTAGTTCTTTTTTTTAGAAACAAAAGTCTTTTCTTTTCCTATTTATGTTTGCGACCAGGTTTGCCTCGCGCCTGTTGAATCCCGCTAAGCAGCGGGTTCTGTGTCACTGTTTCAGGATCACCTCAGGAAGCTCAGTTGTTTGGGGTTTTTTTTTTTACCCCAAATTTCCTTCCTTTCCGCTCTTGAGATTTCCCCCAGTGCCGTTTTATCCGAGTCCTGATTCACAGTCTGGGAGACGTTGGGTTATCCCGGAATCCTACGGAAAAATTCTAGCCCCAGCTTTCAGACGACCGACGCTTACAGATTTCAGGGATGATTTAGTTCCGCTACAACTCGGAACGCGCCGTGACCGGACCGAGGTAACGAATACCAGAAAATGAGGAAAACCCAGTGAAATGGCTTTCCCGACTCCCCCCTTCTCTCTGAGTTTAGGGAGCTGATCCCTTACTTTGGAATTACAAAGCGGTTGGGGGGCAGGTGCCAAAGCCCTTCTCCCAAGCACCGTTTCACCGCTTTTATCGGATCCTTTCCACAAATTTCCAAGTAAAACTACGCTTTGTAAACCTGTAGAGCGCAGACCCCCCCACTTCTGTGTCTCCTGCTGTGTCTTCTAGAGGATTTTCTTTGGTTTTCCACCCCCTGCCTTCCACAAGAAGCTTTAAATGTTGCAATTCGGAGCTCGCCGGGTGTTACCTTGATAACTGAGCTGTACAGCCGGGAGAGACCCTCTGTTTTACACCTGAACTTATTTATCCCTGGGAACAATAAGAGATGTCGGGGTTAACACCACAGTCTGCGGGCAGGGAGGGAGGGAGGAAGGCTCAGGTGGTGCCGGTGTGGTGGTGGCTGGATGGTGGTTCCCTCGGTGTCCGAGGAACCCTGCTCTGGAGGTGGGCTAGAAAAAGAAATCTTCATTTTTGACCACCTTCTGCTGTTTGGGTTTTTTTGATTTTGCTTCCATTTTTAATCCCGGGCCATGACTTTCCCAGCAGGACAGGGACGTAGCTCTGAGTCCTGAACGAATGAGATGGTTTCATGGCGTGTTACTCGTGCAAAAATTGGTCGTGTACGAATCGTGCGTCGTTTGGGTGCTATCCCTTAAACTTCAGCTCCTGCGGGTTCTCCTGGTGAAGTTGGGGGACTCCAGTGTCACCCAGACCCTTCATGCTGCACCCGGGAAGGGGTGACAACTTGTCTGCCTGTTCCAAACCTGTCCCTGGCTTTTCACAAGTGTAATTTAGCATCACCACGAAAAGGATGGTGTTAGCGTAAACGCTTTTTAATTGGTAAAAATACCCCTTCCCTGGAGCTGCTCTGGTCCAACACTTCTCGCAGGGCACTTTGAGGTGTATCTTTGTTTCACTCGTAGAGCATTAAGTGTGGAGGCTGTGACCGCTGTCCCTTGGTGGCAGGTGGGGGTGTGAGCTCCACAGAGTCCCCTCTGAGGAACGTCCCATCCCTTGCTCTTAACTTCAGCTGCTGCAAGGCCAGGGGCCGAGGCTTCTCCGCCTCCCCGGAAGGTTTTTACTCTTTCTGTTGCGTTGGAGGGCGAGACGTTTGTGTTCCCGCATCCTTTGGGAGCAGCGGGAGTTGTTGGAGTAGCATCATCATCATCATCATCATCAGGGACGGGGCCCTGACACTGAACTCACCGCTTCCTCCCTTCCCTCAGATTTAAAAAGCGGGTGTAGCTTCCCCAAAAATCCCACTTTGGGTGCGCGCGCTGAAGCGTGCCGCTCAGTCGTCACACAGTTCCTGTTCCCCTCAGCATTTGACAGAAGAAAACAGCGTCACCGGTTTGATCTTATTTCTTTTTTTTCAGCTTTTTTTTTTTTAACCCTTTATTGAATACATTTACTAGGAACACTTGGTACAAACGGCAGGAAGCTGCAATAGACCTTCGCGGGCAAAACCGTTGCCGTAGCATCCTCCCCGGGCCATCTCTTACCTCAGATACTCAACCAGCAGTACTTCCCTCTTTTTTTTTTTTTTTCCTCCTTTTATTTTATTTTTTTTTAACGCCGTTTCAGTCCATATACTTTATTCGTTACCTCTCAAGATTTTTGGTAAGCGATTATTTTAACTTTTCCTCTTTGTATTTCGTCAGTGTTTCGGGCACAGGTTGTTGTACTACTGTCAAAAGGTACTCGCTGGGGTTTTTTCTGCAAGTACCGAAAACAAACCAACTCCCCCTTCCCTCCCTCCCTCCCTCCCTCCCTCCCCCTCAATAAAGTGATTGTTAAATATTGTACAAATAAAAAATGTATACTCTCTCTCCCCTATTCCCCCAGAAAATTAAAATAAAAAATGTGACTACTATGATGTGCAGGTGCCTTTTTTTTTTTTTTTTTGAATTGCAGCACAATAATTACTACTTTTTTATTGAGTTTGCAAATGTGGTCCGTTCTAATAGAGGTTTTTTGAGCTGTCACTCGCAGGAAACACAAGGTAAGGTTTTCTGCAATCCTGTTACTTATTTTATGAGGAAAGGCTGAGGGACTTGGATCTCTTTAGTCTGAAGAAGAGAAGGCTGAGGGGGGATCTGATCAACATCTATAAATATTTCAAGGGTGGGTGTCAGGAGGATGGGGCCAGGCTTTTTTCAGTGGTGCCCAGGGACAGGACAAACTTAGTTCCACCTAAACATGAGGAGGAACTTCTTTACTTTGAGGGTGGCAGAGATCCTGGCAGAGGCTGCCCAGAGAGGTGGTGGAGTCTCCTTCTCTGAAGACATTCCAAACCCACCTGGACACGTTCCTGTGGGACCTGCTCTGGCAGGGGGTTGGACTGGATGAGCTCCAGAGGTCTCTTTCCCCCCCCCCATCATTCTGTGATTTTGCTGCTTTTCAAAGCGCTGCTCTTCTCTTCAAAGTGTGTGGTTGTGTCAAAAATCAGCCTTATGAAGCAGCAGAGAAAACAAAATAAATAAAATAGGCCTTTGACAGAACAGAAGGAAAGGTCTCCCACCTCTGACCCACCATCACTGGGATTTCCTCAGCTTTTTGACCAGCTGAAGCCACGGTGCCACTAAAAAGTGTGGATTCTGTCGTGTGGGCTTTAAGGTGAGAGTGATCTGACTCAGAACAGAGAAAGCATCATCCTTCTGAAATGTCCCTACTCCAGCCACCAGGTGGGACCCAGCGCTTCCTGACCCGGTGTGGCACCAACCCTGGAACATAGACATAGCGCCAATAAATAGTCTTCTGTACCTTCCCTACGGATCTCCCACTAAACCAGCTGTGAACCCCCTTTCTCACCCTGCAGCGTTAACGACCGCGCCTCTGGGACGGCCTTTCAGAGACACGTGCCCTTCAAAAATCCAAAAATCCAGCAGCAAGTCCAGCTTCTTGCAAAAATTTATTACTCCTCCCCCCCCCCCGTGAGGGAGCACCAGGTTTGGATGTGGAAAGTGCTATTCCAAGCTCCGGGAAGTTCACAGCCAGCTGAGGGAGGAGGCTGCCCACTGCTTGATGTCTGTGGGGCAGTTGGGATAGACCTGCAAAGCGTCCATGATCTGGTTGTTGTCCAGAAGCAGCTTCATCAGGAGGTACTCCTTCTGCACGCGAACGGACGGTCTTTCCAGCGGCTTCACTAATTCCAGCTGGATCAAGTGTTCAAATGCCTAAAAAAAAAAAAACAACAAAAGGAAAAAAATACCTCAGGTAATGGAAGATAAGGGCATTCTGCTCCTTTTGGGTGAACGCTGGGACTTGCCTGCACCCAAGGAGCTGAACCCACAGCAGGATTACGCCCTATGGGCAGAACCACGCTAAGGAGGAGACAACCCAGCGGCCCAGGTGGCCACCAGGGATCAGGTTGGCAACCAAAATACTGTTCTTCAGACTAGAATTGGTTAAGGCAAACCCAGCCCTATCTGGCCCAACCCGGTGTGCCAAGGTGGCCAACAGGATCCTGGCCTGGATCAGGAACTGCATGGTGAGTAGGACTCGGGAGGTGACGGTCCCCCCCTCTGTACTGGGCACTGGTGAGGCCCCACCTCGAGGGCTGTGTCCAGTTTTGGGCCCCTTCCCACAAAAGAAGATATTGAGGTGCTGGAGCAGGTCCAGAGAAGGGTAATGGAGCTGGTGAGGGGTCTGGAGCACAAGTCTTGTGAGGAGCGGCTGAGAGAGCTGGGGGTGTTCAGCCTGGAGAAAAGGAGGCTGAGGGGAGACCTTCTCACTCTCTCCAACTCCCTGAAAGGAGGGGGTAGCCGGGGGGGGTCAGTTTCTTCTCCCAAGGAACAGGCCATGGGACAAGAGAAAATGGCCTCAAGTTGCACCAGGGGAGGTTCAGATTGAAGATTAGGAAAAATGTTTCCATGGAAAGGGTTATGAAGCCTTGGAATGGGCTGCCCAGGGAAGGGGTTGAGACACCATCCCTGGAGGTGTTCAGTAGAGGGGTTGACATAGTGCTGAGGGACATGGTTTAGTGATGGTTTTTATCAGAGTTAGGTTGATGGTTGGACTGGGTGATCTTAAAGGTCACCAACCTGGACAGTTCTATGATTCTCCGAAATTGGTGCCATAAACCAGCCAGAGCTACTGGGATTAAGCAAAGCAGGAAGGTTTTTTTGGGATGTGGTAAGATTAATTAAAATTTTGGAGACACGCCTTCAAAACAGCAGAAGTGAAGGAGCTGAAGGCACCTCTAGAGACACAAATCCCTCTTTTTGGAAGCCGTTTCTGATACCATCATTCTTGCCCAACACCAGTCCTGAACCAGTGAAAGAGATTCCTTATCCTGGTACTAAACTCTTCCACGTGTAATTAGTGACCAGCTGGGCCCAGCCTCGAGCTTTGCCCCCCCAGGGAAGGTGGGTGCCCAGACTCCCTTCTACCACCCAAACCATGCAGTAGAGAAAACCCCAACATCTAAACACTTCACAAGTAAAGAAAATAATTACATTTCGGGCTTACCTTCATGACAACCGGCTTCTCGAAGTTGTACATACAATGCGCCTTCCTTTGTATGAACTTCTGGAATTCTGTGTCAGTAACAAGAGAAAAAAAAAGTTAGTTAAGGGGAAGTGAAGTGATTTAGTGTTTGTAAAGTCCCCGTGTTTCTCTCACCATTGTAAACCATCTGGAAGTTAAAGGGTTCTCCTTCATAGACATCGTTTAAGTGTTTCATAGCTATAATTAGGCAGAGTTCCAGGACAGACAAACCTAGAGGGAAAGACAAGAGCTCTAAATATTTCTCTTCAGGATATCAGAAACACAAGCAGTTCCCATAACTATTTTTATTGCTCTATTTTGCTACGCTGCAGCCTCACCTATTTGTGTTATGGATCCTCATTGTGTGGAAAAAAAACAATAATCTGGAACTGGAGAGGCCAGACAAGAGATGATTTGTTTTCCAGGTATTTGAAGCAAGAACGGTAAGAAACGGGCTTCTTCTGTCAAAAAGTGAGACATTTTAAGGATAAAGCAGCCCCATCGTTGTGGATTGTACGGCGTGACACGGAATGCTGAGGAGCACCAAGACAATGTCTGTGCTGCTGCAGAGTGTGGCACGGAGTGAGAGCGTGAGGAGGTTATTCACGATTCAAAGGTAAAGAAGTGACAGAGGGGACTGAAGGAGACACTCATAATCCCAGGGCTGAGCCAACCCAAGGCTGGGAAATCTGGAAGCCGTGAAGAAAGTCTGGGCTGAGTTAATTTTTCCTGATTAGGGAAGTGATTCCTCCTGGAACTCTGGGCAGAAGGATTCCCCGTACAGTTCAAACCAACAGGGGACACGGTGCCACACAGCGTCCCTTACATCAGGAGGGTTTCAGGGAGGGACCTGACACATGCCACACTCCTATAAAACCTTTTTGGGGGGAAAAGCTGAGCTTTACCGTGCACGATATTTGCTTTTGAGTCCATTCTGATCTGCTTGCTCGCTTCTTGAAGGTCTGATGCAGTGATAAGCGGGTGATGCACGGTAACGTTACTTACAGCAAGCATCTAAAAATAAAGCAGAAGACGTTTTTCACTTAATTACTAATTAGCAGACATGCTTTCTACTTGGAGATGGAATGCAGAGGAACACATTTCCCCTGGAGTCACCTCCTGGAAAGAAACAGCGATGAATAAACCCTACACCCAGAGTAGGCTTATACTGAAAACCTGGTAAATAGCTGGTAGCTACAACTGCAGTTTGCCAGGAAGGTTTCCCAGGCTTAAAACTTTTATCTCAGTGGAGGAGATAAACACTCATTAAATTGTTTATATTAATTTCAATGGATTAGCATACTCCAGTGATTGCTGTGAGAATGGCTTTACAACTGTTTTAAACACCCTCGTGTCACTGGAAGCCTCTGATGGCAGCTTCACAGGGCACGAGTTGTCCCCCCCCAGAACCCTGGCTAAAGTTCCCCCCCTCGTTAAGAGTTGAATCTTTAACAATCTTCAGCTGCCTGTCACAGAAACTGAGTTTTGAACAAGTGGAAGTTAATAAATACATAGGTAAGTGACCTCCCCTGACACCGCTTTCTCTCAAAGCTGTTGATTATCCACAAGGCTTTATACAGCAGAAAAGCTATTTATTTTGTCCAATTTAATTGAGGTCTTTCCCTAAGAACATCCAATGCTATGTACCCACCAGTCTTCTCCATTCCTCTTACAGATCTCGACTGAGCAGCCTCAAAGAGCTGAACGATCATTCCAGCTTCCAAAGGTACAGGGTGAGGGTTTATAATGTAAAGGCAAAAGGGAACTGGGACAGGGAAGAAGAGGAGGGGTGAAAAAACAACAGCCCCGAGGCACTAATGGAGTTTGAAGAAGACACGAAGTCAGGTGGGATGTTGGTTTTCTGGAGGGTGGAAAGGCTTTGCAGAGGGATCTGGACAGGCTGGCTGGATGGGCCCAGGCCAATGGGATGAGGTTCAGCAAGGTGAACCCTATACTGGGCACTGGTGAGGCCCTACCTTGAGGGCCGGGTCCAGTTTTGAGCCCCTTCCCACAAAAAAAGCCATTGAGGGGCTGGAGGGGGTCCAGAGAAGGGCAACAGAGCTGGTGAGGGGTCTGGAGCACAAGTCTTTTGAGGAGCACCTGAGGGAGCTGGGGGTGTTCAGCCTGGAGAAAAAGAGACTGAGGGGAGACCTTCTCGCTCTCTCCAACTCCCTGAAAGGAGGGGGTAGCAAGGGGGGGGTTGGTCTCTTCTCCCAAGGAACAGGCCATGGGACAAGAGGAAACGGCCTCAAGTTGCACCAGGGGAGGTTTAGGATGGATATTAGGAAAGATTTTTACACGGAAAGGGTTATGAAGCCTTGGAATGGGCTGCCCAGGGAAGGGGTTGAAGCACCATCCCTGGAGGTTTTCAAAAGCCGGGTTGACATAGTGCTGGGGGACATGGATTTTATCAGAGTTAGGTTGATGGTTGGACTCAATGATCTTAAAGGTCCCTTCCAACCCAGACAGTTCTATGATTCTACGGAAAGAAGGAAAGGAAACTTGCAAAAAGACTTGTCGAATTCTCCCAAGCTTTTCAAGGTACTAGGTACTGCAACATGGAACAGAGACTACGTTTGCACTGAAATCCCGTGAGTTCCTCTGACAGTGCAGACTGACGGGGAGCACTAAGTGTAATTTAAAAATAGATGGTCACTGAAATCAAGTCCTTGCTACCAAGAAGTAGTTAAGAAAAAAATAATTAGCAAGAGTAGCTCCAATCTCACCACCAGCGCCCCCCTGCCCACCACAAGGCTCCTCGCACCAGCTCAAACAGCAGGCTCCTACAGATTTTTCATAATTAAGGAAAATTCATCCCGCAGGGCAATTAATCCACACTTCAGCTAATACAAAAGAACGACACAAGCGCTAGGATCTGTATTATGTACTTTTACGAAGCAAGATGAGTTCACAGAGTGAAAAAGCCCCTTTCTAAAGGAAAAAATTCAGAACACGCTGAAGAAAACAATTAAGAACTTCTGCCTCAGCTCTGGCAGACCTCGGAGCTATTCCGAGAGCCAGAAGCTCTTTTTCTGGCATTCATTCAAACCACAGAGACAGAATAAACTAGAATTTATTCTGTGTTTCTTCTGTCTGTTAAACTGCCGCTAAACTAGAAATAATTTGCAATCTTGTAACGCGCACAAGTCGACAGAGGACGACCGAAAAGAGGAGTCTGATCACGCTGTGTGTTTCACAACCGGAGCAGGGAGTCTGTGATCTTGTTTTCGGTGTCTATAAACTCAGTGCTGGGAAAAGCTGCCAGCTCTAGAGAGTCCAAGAACAGCCCACCAGGGAGCAGAAGGTTAAAATCCGAATGTTTGCACAACGCAAAGCAAGCAGGTACATTTAGTGGGCTTTTCACACTGCATATAGATATTTTAAGATGGTTAAATAAGTGTTAGTTACCTTCTGTAACATATGATATTCATGACAGGCTGAGAGAGTTGGGGGTGTTCAGCCTGGAGAAGAGAAGGCTCCAGGGAGACCTTGGAGCCCCTTCCAGTCC
>JAOTQQ010000079.1:2706648-2724967 GCA_026546715.1 Gallinago undulata | reverse complement strand
TTTTAAGACACCAATGCAATGAAGATTCATGAATCTGTTTGGTTTTTGGTTGTTTTTTTTTTATATAAGCATACTATTGACTTCAAGAGGTAAATTTTATTTATTTTATATGTCTGTAGAAGACAAGCACAATAAAAGTTTTTGCTGGATCCTCTCGCCCAACCCCTAGATGAGAGGACAGATTTTTAGTATCTGCTATTTTTGTAAGAAACTGCAAAAGTGGACAAATGACATCATTGATTAAAGAAACAAAGTATTCAGAAATCTGTAGCAAGCTGTTGTTTTTTTTTTTTTTTTAGAACAGAAGTACCTTTTGTCTTTTATGGGCTTTGGGGGCAGGAGGGGGGGGTACGTTGTCCCCTCATAATCTTTCTGGGGAAGAACCTCAGCTCAAGCAAATTACGAGAAGGGTCAGAGTTAAATTGGGATAAATTGGTGATGCAACGTGTTTTTAAATTGTTCTTGAACGTGGCTACTTTAAATATGAAATGATACTATAAGATCTGCTGGTATTTCAAAGTTCAGTAACTTTTCTTGATGCATTTAGAAGTCTTCAGAGAAAAAGCCTTTGGAAAACATCCTTCTGTTTTGCAAACTGCTTGTTTTTAAGTTTTCTGGCTTTTAATTTTTTTCTTGAAGGAGCAGACCACGTTTCTCAAGGATAGTCCCCTTTGAAAACGTAAAGTCATTTTCCTCAGAAGACTCCCATTCAGATAATCTTAGGAAAGGTTAGAATTTTTTTTTTCTTTTTTTAAATACTCTTTCAAAATATTTTTTCCTCCTTTAACATTTTGTCGCACAGGAGTTCTTGCCGAAGGGATTCTTGGCCGTTTTAGAAACTGTAATCTAGTTAAAAGGTTTGTTTATGCTTCCCATCTCTGTTCTGCTGATGGTATTGGAGCGCGGGCCAGAGCCAGGCAGCTATAACTGTTTATAGCAGGCAAACTTCAATTAAAGCTGCAGCCTCCAGTTTACTAAATACCAATATGTTTGTGGCAGCTGCAAATAATTGCAGAAAGGATGAAAGTCGAGCGGTGGCCTATGATTTCTCGCTTGCTCCAGACGTTCTTTTTCACTTGTTGTTCTTTTCCTATTTCGAATCCCGCGTACCCTTTCGGATTCAGAAATGCTTTGCTCTTTGAAAGAAGCTGTCTGTGAAAGGCAGAGATCTATATTTGGGACTGTAGCTTTTCGAGGCAAAACAGTCATTGATTTCAGTGGAAGTTTTGTCCTAAATAAGGGCTGTGGAGCGTGTTCTTCTGGATTGGAGCAGGTATCAGAATTTTGCTACCACAACTATAGGCTGTTGTCCAAACACAAAGTACCATTGACTTTTCTCTACTAAGATAATTTAAACCTTTAAGGGCTGTGAGGTCCCACCTTCTCGGGGTAGCAAGAATGTGCTATATTTAGTGGACAATAATTCAAGGATTTGTGTGTTTGAAAAAGACCAAAAGGCGATCTAATAGCATAGATTTCATTTAATACTTGAAATGTGAGGCTGATGTTTGGGTTTCAGGATTATGTATTTAAAAATATGTGAATTGTTGGAGCCTTTTAAAACACGCGTGGTTTTGCTTGAAGTCTGCCTCGGTGTTATTAAGTAATAAAACACGTACGTGTCTGTGGGCCATCTGAACCGAAGAAGCAAACCATATCTGGCCTGTAGGCTATTGGTTCCTCACCTCTGTTTTAAAATTAGTAAAATCATTTGCAGCGTGATTCATTTCTAAAAATGACTTGTCCATCTGTGCCGAGCGTACCAGCTATAAAGTTGCAGGGCTCACTGGGGTAACGTTGATGCTTTTTTTTTCTTTCTTTTCTCAAAGTTACATTACTCTTGTAACATCTTTGTTGTGGTTTTTGGATCAGGCTTTGGCTGAGTTGTTATTCTTTGATAAATAGGTTTGTATTAGGCATGTAATTTGGGGTATTACGATACTGCTGTAAGGCGATTTTAATTTTTGGAAGTATCAATGAAGTATTTGTACGCTTGATATTTCGTTATTAAAAATCTATATATGAAATCTTTACGCTAAGGAAAAAAATAAAGGCTCTATTCTGTTTTCACTGATGTCAGGGCTAAAATATTTATTAACTTCCTTGGGTGCTGGATCAAGCCCTAAACCTGAATTTTTCATGAGTTCTAACTTCACAGAGGTATTGGGGAATGAGCAGTTCTAAACATGTAATGATCCCAAAAGCTGGTCGTTAGGGCAGCTTCTTAATCAGCTGGTATGTGGATTCCTAGTGGATCACCTTACATATTTAGCTTTCTTCCTGGACTTGTGGTTTTCCCTGGTCTTTTTCCCATGCTCCTTTTCTTAAAAACTTCACAGTTCTGAATCAGTCTTCATCTTTTTTTTTTCTTTTTTTTTTTTAATAACTCAAGTCATTATCTGATGTAAGAGTTCTGCTAAGAATTTGCAGACACGTGGTGAGGTAGAACTTAATGAGCAAACCCCTGGAACTCAAAAATAAATGGCAAATTAAAAAATTTTTATTTTTTTTAATGTAAAAAGAACATATAAATACTTTATGCCAGTAAAGGTATTCCTGTGTGTAGGAACTACATCATTTTTCTCAAATAATAACTAGCAAAGCCATAACTGTTGTTTTGTCAGAGAATGAATATATAAACTTTGTAGAACCTCTTGTTTACAATTTTTTTGTTTTATTAGAAAACAGTTAATCGACTGTTTCCAAATATTGATCTGTGCTGAATATAAATAAGTTTAACTTTTTTCAGGCTTTTTTGAAGTTGTGGGTTTGATGCAACAACCTGAGACACACTTATCCCATAGTGAAACGATTGGAAGTATATTACTCTGTTTTTTCAATATTATTACATTTAACAAAGCAGGGAAAAAAGTTCATATTCAGCTTTTGCTAGTTATTGCAAATAATTATAATACTTGGTATGCACTAGGATTTATTTATAGTATCTGGATGTCTAGAATGTTTCTGAGCTATTGTAGAAAAAAAATGAAGTACTTTTTAGGTTCTGTTTTGGTAGATAATAGTCAAAAATCATATGTAATATATGAAAATGTTCATTGTAATGGTGGTGAATGCACTTAGTCATTGCTGACACGTGGTGAACCTTAGATTGAAGTTATCTTAAAGCCTCTCCAATTATTGTTGTCTTGAAAGAAAGCTCTTTATTGAGATTTTTATTTGATATCCTAATGTGGGGTCTGAATAAAAATGGGTTCTTGTGGGCACTGGAGGGCTCCACAGACAGGTGATATTTTCGGATTAGTTTTTCTGAATCCTTATGGTCATCAAAAATTTGCAAATAATTACTACTTCTTTAATCTCTGTGTTAATCCCATCCCATGTAATCCCTAATTGTTTTGTCCTCTCCTGTTGTTTACTTTTGCTTTACTCACATACTTTCTTTTGCCCTACTAGAAATACCCGAGACCTTACAAACTCTTTAGCTGGTCTAAGGGAGGTTTGATGCTCAACTTGGTGGTGTCTTTCCCGCGTGTCGGTAGCGCAGCGAGTCTGGAACGCCACAAATAAGCTTGAAACTTCAGAGAATGCCATTATTATGTGGAAATATTGTTATTTTTGAGCAAGCAAAGGATGGCTGAGCCTGGCTTCACCCCAGAGGAGACTTCCCCAAAGCTGCAAGGTGCTGCCTGTGGATAAGTCTTCCTGCTGCTCGCCGTGCTATTAGTCGTTAGGTAGACTTATTTTACGGAAAGATGGTGGTTTTTTTTCTCTGTAAGAGAAAGGAGGGTTGTAACTGAAAGCTTCTGGAGGGGGTTTGCGGTGTGGGCGTAGGAAGGAAGCGAGACGTTAGGAAGGAGCAGGGTTTGGGGAGAAGGGTTGGTGGTCGGGATCGGGGCCGTGAATGGTGATGGGGAGTCAAGGGGAGGATGTGGCCTGGAGGGAGGTGGATGGAGGCAAAGCAAGAGTTGGAAGAAGAGTTGAAGTGGAGGTGGCGTGGGGGTAATCGGGGCTGTACTGAAAACTGGGAGGTTTTTGGGGAACAGGGTCCATGTGGCTGCGCAGAAGAGTATTTGCCATGGTGGAGGGGAGGAGATCCGGTAATGGATAGTGATGGGAAGGAGAGGTGGTGCTAACTCAAGGAAAAAAAAAACCTGGTAGCCTCACTGAAGGCACAACTATGAAGCCCCGTTGCTTGGATTTTCACACACAGCATCAACTGGAAAGTGCTGCTTAATCACAGTCTTTACATACAAGAGAGTCTCGGGATGATTTGAAAAAGGGAAATAAATAGGCATCCGATTGCTGTCAGGCATGTAAATAATTTCATAATATTGTCACTGTCACTGCCTAGACTTGGAAGAGCTTAAAGTTGTCGCAGTCTAGATCATCATTTGGACACCAGGCCCCCACTGTGAGAATGAATATGTATTTTCGCGTGATAACTGGTATCAGTAGAAAAGAAGAGCTTAAATATCTTGGAGGACTTTGGCCTGGATGTTTAGGTTTCCATGAGTTAAGTCTCCAGGCAACTAAACGCAGGACTGGAGTTTGGCTTTTTCTTCTTTGTCCTCTTTCAGTTCCATCTCGTGGCTGCGAACTCCAGGTCTTGGTTGGAGGAAAGCAGCGGAGAGAATTCTGCCCTTCCTGTAGCATAAACAGATCTCTCTGACAAAGACCTCCATGTTTAAGTTTTCATTAGGAAAAGCATCCCGTGGTTATATTCTGAGAAGGGTGACTGAAATGCTCAGCGTGCCTTCTCTGGCTTGCCATTATTTTGTTTACTTTGACTATATTCTTTCTTCCTCCTCTCTTGAGTAAACAATTCTAATCCACTGCTGTACATGCAAGTCATTTTTGTTATTTATTTCTGAACCTCCCTAGGTTGGTTTGTTGGGGTTTTTTTTAGGCATCCTTTTAACATCAGATGACCAGAAGTAAACACAGTATTCCTAGTGAGGGGAAACCACTGATTTATATGGATTATTCTAATCCAACATCATGCAAGCAAAATCAAAAAATAGTTTGACTACCTAATGATTCAGAAATGCAGAAGTGTTGCCAAAAATTTTAGCATTTGTTAGCTTTACACTTGAGCAAATGCATTCTGGTAGAGAATTTAACTTCTTTTTTTTAACTCTTATCTTCAGAGTTTTAGGGCTGTGAATTTATTCCAGTAAAACGGAAGTGTGTGTTTTACAATTAATAAAAAACATGAAAATTATTTTTTTTAATTTTTTGCATTTTAGTCCTCAGATCAGTACTCTTGGACTTACACATACAGGGACAAACATTCTTTCATTGAATACAGCCAGAAAAAGTTTTTGTTTTATTGAACAGAAGCTTTAGTATGATTTAGCATTTTCTAGTTGGAGATAATGGTCTGAAGTACAGCCTGTGCTATGGGAAATAAATTCAGTATACCTTAGTGAGGAAAGGAGTATCTCCTGAATAACATCAGGTTTTGTGTATTTGGAATGCTTAAGTATTTCAACAGAAATGGGAACAAAAATTTTTTGAGGAACCTGAGCAGTGAGAACCAGATGTGTTGATTTTGTAAGCATTAAACAGTCTGCATTTGAAGTATTATTCTCTGATCCCTTTGAATTCGATGACTGACTAAATTATTTCATGTGCCTCTTCTGGACAGGGTTTTTCTGTGTATTTGTCAATCATAACTGGAGCCCTGGTATTACTGTAGTATAGAATAATAGTAATAATGAGGGATTTATTGTTTTTTTTCCATTGACTTCTGTGAAAATTATTTTGGACCTAATACAGGAGGATGATTTTGCATAGTTCAATAAACAATAGAAAGAGAAAATGATAATTTAGGATGAACAGTAGAAAAGGCTTCTTATAATGAGAGAAACTTGATTTCTAAATTTAAATTCTATTGGGTAGCTTAAATTCAAAATATTGATACTATTCTGTGTTAGTTTCTTAGCTTGGCTATAAGGGAATATTTTTGCACTTAAAAGAATTAAACTTAATTTTTTTAATTCTTTTTTTTTTTCCTGTTCAAGACCTTTAAAAAAAATAAAAAAGAAACCCTGAACCTGTCCCAAAAAACTTAAATGCATTTTTCTCTAAACTACAACAGCTGTACAACGTTGTTTGAAATAAATATTCTGATACAGTTCTGCCAAAAACAAGAAAAAGGGATTTGTTCAATCAGCTGAAATAAAATTATCTGCAAAGTAACAATGAGTTACTTATCCCCATGATTCAGCATTTGATGAATAATATGTTAATAAATAATTGCTTTCGGTTACCAGATTTGAGAGGGTTTTTTTTTTCTTTATTTACATTTTATATAGTAATACACTGGTCAACTGGCTTTGTCTTCAGATGGGCTGGGGGAGAATGTAACAAAATGAAAATGCCTGTTCTGCATGAAATATAAGTATGTCCTCAGCAACTGGATTAATCTCTGATAATCTCTCTTGGTAGATGTTTTTCTTGCTATTATAAAATGCAGAATTTTAAAATCAAATTTAATTGTTTCACATAAAAGTGAGGAAAATAATGCCTTTCTGCAACATTTCTATATGAAGCATTAAATGGGGAATACGTGGAGATGTTAAATGTGCTGGCCTCATTTTCATTTATAGCCAGGGAGCCTGACATTACCTTTACATGACTTTTACCATGACTTTTTACTTTTATTTTCAAGTAGATCGCTTTTTCTATGTAGAAAAGTAAGAATCATACCTTCTGTCCTCTATTATTTATTTATTTAAGGTATTCAGTACTTTGACTTGCTGCTGCCATTGGAATATTAAGTGTTAATAACGTGGTTTTGGTAAGAAAACTTTTAATATAGTGTCTGGGCAGAACATTGTGTTTCTGTAGAGGAGATAATTGCTCTCCTAAATTTGAATAGCATATGTTTGTGTGGGGTTTTTTTTGAGACTACTTAATTTGATGGTATTATCTCTTAGGCTTCCTGCCTTTTGAGATGGATGGGACTCTTACCTCTCCAAGGGGGGAGCTTCTGTCTAACGATGGAGTGCAGCGTATTTTTCTCCATGCCATGGAAAAAGGAGTTTGACTCGGGCAAAACACTTTCCCCATTTTTGTAGAGACTTGTGTGTTTAGTGTCAAAAAACTTTTTCATAAATACAGCTATAGAATACCTAAGGCTATTCAATTCATCTTTTCAAGGGTAAAGGATTTTTTTTTCTTTCTTTTTGATTAAATTTTTTGAGAAAGGAAGCTGTCAGAACTAACTTTATAGTTTTGCCTTTGTTGAATTGACACTCTATAAAATTTTATTTTAGCAGATTTGATACAAGGAGGAGGAAAACGAGAGACTACGTACAAGTAGGGCACGGAAGAAAGTTGTAGGTTATTAAATCTTTTCAAGGAGAAAAGGAAGTAGTTCAGTGTGCTCGCAGAGGTTCCTGTGTCAGCATTTGAGAAGCCTGGAAGAGATTATCTTCAGCCAACAGTAGGTAACGAAGGACAGGATGTGAAGGGAACACTGAACTACCAGTGCGAAGGAAATTGGAGATATTAGCCTTTTTTTCAGAACAGGGTTTGCTTCAGATGTCTTCATGCTCTTGAGCTACGGCATGAGAGAGAGTTTGGAGCACTCAGATTAAAAAGTGAATGCTGGTATCTTGAAATAGTCATTTTTAATAGGCTTTTGGCTTATTTTTTTTTTTTTTTGAGTGAATTTATCATTAAGGAGAAGTGACAGCAAGACAACAGGTCACTTGGAGCAATGTAACGCTTCACGTGCCTGATGGGTTTTGGGGGGTGTTTTCCCTCCTCATGTTGCTGGTCGCATCCACATATGTTTTACTGAGAATTGGCCCTTTTCTTGAGGGCACGGGGAGTATTAATAGAATTAGTTAAGGGTCACTTGGCCACAGGGCTCAGGTCATAATCTCTCAGCTGGGTTCTCTCTGGCAGGTGAGTTGGGCATGGAGGCACACGTACCGTTCCACCTGTGCCAGGGGTGCTCTGCTCTTCACCCCGCTGGGTTTTGCTTTGGCTCCAGCACTGAATTTGTCAAAAGGACATCAACATTTTGGGGGGGGAGGGCGGAAATAGATAAATTAGCTGTCTTCCCAACCCTACGGATTGGTAATGCTTGTGGAACGTAGGCTGGAGAAAGCAGGGTGTGTACGTATGGGAGAGCGGAGCAGGTGGAGCCAGGTAGGCTCTGCTGAAGCTGTCAGGTCTGTGAGATCAGTCCTGTCCTTGCCAGTTGAGACTTGCGTTCGACCCGCATCTGTCGTGAGCGTAATCCTTCCCTCAGATGCCATTCTCACGCAGAGTTGCTTGTTATTTGTAGGTGCGGAGCGTTGGCCTGGCGAGGTGCTTGCCTGATACTGACGCTCTGGGATAACGAGGGTCAGTATCAGCGTGTAATAAGGTTCTGGAATTGCCTATGCAGAGACTTAGAC
Source organism: Gallinago undulata (assembly GCA_026546715.1). Classification (NCBI taxonomy): domain Eukaryota; kingdom Metazoa; phylum Chordata; class Aves; order Charadriiformes; family Scolopacidae; genus Gallinago; species Gallinago undulata. The sequence continues at coordinate 2,716,592 of JAOTQQ010000079.1, read as the reverse complement.
AAGTGTGGACACGTACGGAGCCTGCCCGTGGAGCCCTACACCTTAGGTGTTAGTCCTCCTCAAGCCCTCTTGCACGGGTACTTGCCATCGCCTTTTTTTAAGCTCAAGTACAGCTGATTGAATAATATCCTTCACTTTTGCCTTTTTCTAGCCGGTGCCAAGCCCCGATGCTGTGGCTGTGGGATGGGCTGTGCCTGCTTGGGCTTGAACTGGTGATTGGGCAGGTTATAACCAGAGATTTTTCTGAGAATTACAGACAGTTTTCCACCAGCTCCTTCTAGGAGGCGCTGGCTCTTCTCAGAGGGTAGTTGTTCCAGCAGGCTGGAGAACTCCATGTTTTCCGTAGCTTGCTCCTGATGGAAGGTGGTTGAAATGAGATGGAATCACACAGGTATGAATTCTTGAACTTTTATAGGGAAGGTTGATCATCCATGGAACTCTTCTGAGAATACGCCGCTTGTCCTTTATACAGTCAGGGAAATGAGAGAGACTACAGTAGCCTGAAAGCAGGTGGATGTTATCCAGGCTGCAGTGGTTTGGGAATCAGACTTCATGTTTTGGGAACGTGTCATTTTTGCCATTGTGGAGGTGCTCCTTAAATACATCACATCCAATACACAATTTATTGAGCAGTTTGTGACACAGATATCTGGAGTGAGAGGATGGTCTTTTCTCTGTTAGTGGTGTTCGTATCTCTTCATGAAATTTCACTTGTGAAGATTACTGTCTGGTAACACAGCTCTTGGTTAGCCATATTAACTCTCTCCCAGTAACAAACATGCCCAGTGTGGTGATAGGGAGAATGTGCTGTTCTCTTCTATAGCCTTTGGTTTATTTTTACGTTCTGGTATTACAAACCCTTAGACCTTTCAATAACGACACGACAAGTTTGGGTGCAGTTTCCTCATTCGTCTTACAAAACTTAAAAGTCACATACTATATTTTCCAAAAAGCCAATTAAAATACAACAAAGCATTAAACTTGCAGAAAAGTATTCTGGTTTCTTGTCCACTGATAAGGTTCATAGGTAGAACACTGTAGTGAAACAAAAACGGATGTAAAATTATTGCCCTTGGAGAAATGCTACAAGGAGTCCAGAATAGTAACTTTTTCTGCACTGAGACTTCTACTGGATTTATGTATTCTACAGCTTTTCTAGCGCAGATTAAAGGGCCCAGAACAATGATATAATCTACCAATTTAGACCTTAGTTTCTATTTTTAAATGATATCTTAAATTTTTGCTGTAGGGCTTTAGGAGCATCTTGTGGAGGAACGTTTTTCCTTTGACCATTTTGGATTATAAGGCCAGAATAAATACGGAAGGGAGGCCATGCTGAATTTATAAAATATCAATCTGAGCAGAACAAAAGGATTCTTTTTATCTCCTAACTAAAAAATACTCCCGATTCTTCCCCACCCCCAACAGAAGGAAAAAATGAACAAAGCGTTCAACTGAACTAAGACACCAACAGAAGCAGAAAAGGTGAAAAGCCACAACCAGTGAGGGAAGAAGAAAAGGAGGGTCATAAACGATGTGTTGTGTGCTACACAGGTTGTTAATGCTGTTAATGATTGAACTGTTTATTGGGAATTACAAAGGGTTAGTAAACTACTCTGCTCAGGAATTTCACGGGATCTGACCGAAATGAGCGGAATTAAGGTTAGCGGGGTGCCACTCCAGGACTCGGAGACTTGCCAGCAGAAGTCCTTTTCCCTGCTGAAGCTCCCCAAGCCTGGCCAGGCTGCTCAGGGTGAGGAGCCTGAACACAGGTGGCTTCGGGGTCCTTCTTCAATTAATTCAGGGACTGGACATACTCAGATTAACTGAGATGCTCCTCTGATGCTAATAACTATATGGCACTATTAAGTTACCAGTGTGATAGAGTTACAAGGAGCGTGGAATTTTACAGAAATATGCAGTAATACTTGCTAGACCTGTCAATCTAGTTTGGGGGTTGGTTGGTTTTGGGTTTTTTTTTTGTTTTGTTTTCTAGGATTTTTTTAATAAATGCAAGCTCTATGAAATCAACTGGTTGATAGTTACGTATTTGTTAGTTGCCCTTGCTGTGAGTCCATCTTAATTGCTACCGAGAAGATCAGGAAAATAGTGTCACTAATACCTTTGCAGCTAAGGACATCCAACTTCTTACTTGTGAGATCCCTCATAGCTGTAATATTGTAGTTTAAGAATGAAGTCACTTCCCCTATTTTACCCCATCGTAATGAAGATTTCAGCTCCCACTTGCTCAGCTGTGGCTCTGGCTGCTTCTCTTCTGGTTTGTTCTTTAGGCTGACTCAGAGTCTTGGGTTGCGTCCCCACGGGTGGTGACCTTAAAGAGGACTCAGGGGAATAACCGTAAGCTGTTCTGTGTTTTGTTTTGCTGTTCCAGTCTGAGATCGTACTGCTCCTGTTCGCAGACCTATCATACAGAATCTGATCACAAAGTTTATATTTAGAAATCGAGGAGGAACCTCTCAAACTGCCCGTAGTAGAGATGGGAAGAGGAGGAATATCCAGACTTGTCATTTCCCTGCAGAAAAGGCTCTTTGGTTTGTAAACGCACTGTCAGTGTTGTACAGCAGTGTGATCAGCCTGGACCTGTGTTCCTCTTTTAAGTGAGCAAATGTTTATTTCTGATGTTTCTCCCAAAGTCACTCATTTTTAATAGCTTTTGCACACGTTATTCTTGATGGTTGGCTGTAGAATAGGCAGTTGGGAGTTCAGCTGAGTCATACAGATCGTGCAAAATGGTGAAGAGGTTTAGTTAAGCAGGGCTGGCTTTCAGCATGAGAAGAAGAGGGGAATAATGAGCAGATAGGAAAGCTGGAACATCTTGGCCATCGTAGGAACACTTTAACCTATCAAATAACACACACACATCCCCATTTTTTTCAAAAATCGGTAATCCAAGCCGCGTGTTTGCGCGTGCTTTTGTTTTACCTATTGATGATACCAAGTCTGTGGCAAAACGTGTCTGCGAGTAAAACTGTTGGCATATTCTACATGGGAATTCAACCACAAGCCGTGTATCGAGTTAGCACAATTTACATTAATTAGCAAAATTCCTCAGCTGCCCATCAAACCATCCTGAGCTCCAGTTTTGGCTGTGAGTTTCTGCTTCCTGGGGCTAACCCAAGTACCTCAACTCCGGTGAGGTCACCGGTGACCACTCGCTGTTGCAGTGATTTGAACTGACTCTGGCTGTGAAGGAAGGTGAGCCGTTGCTCACAAGGAACCTCCTGACCCTTGGAAGTTTTTCCTGCAGCAAACTGTGTCGGGATTTGGTCTGCACGCTCCGTGCTCTTGGCGTGCTATCTTCTGGGGCCACTTTGCTCCTTCATAATGTAACATGTGGTGTAGCAAATACAGAAGTACGATACAGCGATGAATCCGTCGGTTAAAGGATAAGCGTCACTTGGTTTTGGGTTTATTTTCTCACTAGTTGTTCAAAAATTGATGCGAAACGTTGCAGTGAAACCTTAGCGTACGCAAGCAGAGATGGACGCCCCACTTTGCTGCATTCAGGTTCATCTGTAAAGAGGATTTGGGGAAAATAATGCTTATCCTCTGCCTTCCCCCAGAAAAATGCCTAGAATTCAGCCTCTAAAAGTTTTGGAATATTTGCAGCTGTTTCTGGACACTGAGCAGAAGGGAAAGTGGATGTGACTCAATAGTCTATATCTAAAATTTAAGAGTAATATTTAGGAATATTTCATGGTATGATTGTGTTTTACAAAAGTCCTAGTATCCAGTCTCATAAACAATGTGTGTTTTTGCTGAATTGCCCTCCTTTAGAGCCTGCTTTGTTAGCAGTAACCTTGGAATGAAACCTTTCTTTATGATAGAACTTGGGTTTAGTAGTTGATTGACAAACAGCTGGATTAGGAGCTTTTCGCCATCCGTCAGCTCTCGGGGAGAGTGGTCTCCACGATGTCATCCACACATCTCAAACCAAGCTCTGTAGGAGCCTCCTTGAGGGCTTCTCCTTGTAACCTGCCTTGTTCTCCTGGGCACCCTTAGCTCAGTCCAGAAGATGGTTGTCACATCTCGCCACTCAGCAGGGTGGAAGGAAGATGCTTCAGGCTGTTCTGGATTGGAAGAACGCGCTGTGGTAATGAGTATCCAGGATAACAGACCTTACCAGGGTCACCCAAACACCGCCTGGGCTTCGGTGGTCCAGCTCGAGAGTGTCTGTGTCATCCCAGTCATGTTATCACGTTCTCTTATTTTTTGTGGATATTTAGAGACAGTAGATTACTCATCTCTGTCTTCTTTTTTTTTTTTTTTTCCTGTACAGTGCAGGAAGTTTTTCTGGCATTAAAGTAGGTTGTCTCAATTTGGAGTTTTTCCTTCTAAAGCCAAAGATTTTTACTGCAAAAGAAACGTTAGGGGAAAGTTCTTTAAAATCGGGATGCATGTACAGAAGCATGGCTGGGTACCCACCCACAGCTTAAAAAAGTTACTACCCAGGGTAGTACTTTTCACATATGGCAGAATGGTGTGGAGAGATTGTAAGTGGTAGAAAGTTGCTGTTGCCTGTTCTAGGAGAATGCGGAGGAGAATGAAGGTCTGACTTTAGAGCTGGAATTAGGAACTCGTGAGGAAGCAGGCTAGAAGTTCTCCAGCCTCCACTAGTATTTATTGGCCAGGATACATATTTGTGTTATTCTCTTTAAAAAAAAAAAAAGAGTCTGCAGGACTGTGTCTGAAGTTCACCTGCCTGTTAGAAGGTTTTGATGTTCCTGATTGAGGATGAAGTAGGTTCTTCTGAGGCTACAATAACACCACCAGAGCCCCTCCTTTGCCCCAGCAAAGCCGGGATGCAAACACAGCCTGATGTGGTTGGTAAATAACTTCACCTGGGGCACCTCGAGTCAAAAAATAAATGTAATTGCGTGACAGGATACGAGTAGATCCTGACGTGACTTTTCAGTGTGTTCAGTCCTGTGTAACACACAAATACAAATTTGTCATAAAGACCCACCAATTTGGAAAAGGAGAGAGATGTGTTTGTAAACCCAGAGGTATTCTGTGCTGGAACCTTTGTGAAACCAAAGGTGTGGTGGCTACTTTTTATTACCTGGTGGGTCTGATTCTTAACCACATCCATACTTCTGATTAAAAAAAAGCTAAAATGTAATAACTTGGCATTGTGCTGTGGTCCCTTACTTAGCTGGAAACGTATCCTGCTGGATGAATGACTGAATGTGGGCTTTTTGTAAACACAGCTTTGGTTGAGATGAAGCAGGTTTCTCTTGTCTCTGTAAGGAATAAAGAGGGATTTTCCTGTTTGGTAGTTTGTTTATTTTCCTTTCGCAGTAAAATTTCAGATGTGCTAATGAAGTAATCCTCATTTGTCCACCTTCTGGGGTTTATTAAGTAACTTACAAAATTCTTCTGGATCACTTCTTTACCTAGAGCTGTTTTTTTAGAGTGCTTGAATGAAAACTGCCATCGTTACTGGAATCTCGTGTCCTTACTCTGGTGTGCTGATACTGCAAGTACCTCTTCAGTCCATCTGGACAAGAATAGGCACTGGTTTTATTTCGAAGGGTTTACTTGAAAACAGGCTTGTTCCCCTAGTCTGCATATTGCTGCTTTTTAACCTGGCAGTTCCCTGTCAATCTGTTTTATGATGCTAATTTCAGATTTGACCCATGTGAAATCTCTTTTGGCTGTTGTTGTAACCCGTGAGAGAGATACCCCAGACAGACCCAATTCCTAAGGCTTTGGTGTAACAGTACTTCAGCCCATTTTTGTTTTTTAACATGGTAATATTAAAATGACAGAAGAAGTCAACTGGGAGAGGTTTGTCCCAAACGAGCCGATGATATCTTCAGGAACAGCGAAATTTGCATTGAACTAGTTTTAATTTTCCCTGTATAAACTTACCAAACTCTAAAGGGAGAAGAGGGCTTCTTCCTTCCCTGTTGTTTTCCTTTCTCTTAGTTTTTTGACTTTCCTGGCCCAGAAACTTCAACGTTCTAATACTTTAAGGAAAGTGCTTCAGCATCTTGGCATTCTTTAGTGTTTGTCAGGACGCAATTCATCAGCTGGGGATAGCAATTACATGTTTCGTGCATGGGATCATTGCTGGGGACAGGAGAGAGAGAGAGAGAAGGAAATAAAAAAGCTGCCAGTGACTTTCTGCTTTTATCAGTGCTCTTGGTGGTTCGTGGAGAGCAGAGCCACGTCTCCAAAGGAAGAGGAGGGCACTGACATGAGCCTTTAGGAGATGGATCTCCTATTTTCAGCCGAGTGACTTTGTAGGAATCACGCAAGCTTGGGAACGTGCAGCTTGTGCGTTTGCCAGGAGCCCACCCACCTCTGCCGTGCTTCTGTGGGGGTCTTTAATCATCATCTGGTTCTTGGGAAAAGAGATGGCAATGGGTTTTGGGAGGTGTGACCGCAGCACGTTTAGGCACACTCCAAACCAGCTTGGGTACAAAAAGCAGCGAACCCGGAGCAGGACAGGCTTCGACACGCTCCAGCTGCTCACGGGTGCTTTTACGTTGCTGTCTGTACCCAAGCTCCTCACATTCAAACTAGGTCATGGCTGTCTGTCTGTCTGTCTGCAGTTACACCCCTGTGTACCTGGAGCTGGATTTCCTCTGCCCGGCGAGTCCTCCCACCTCTCACCCCACCCCAGAGAAAGGAGAATAAATGAGAATCCAGTGGGACATCCGAGAAAAAGGCTTTCCGCTTCATCTGATAACACTAGAAATTTAATAATTTATTGCTGTGATTCTTCTTGAGTTTTGCAAAGAGAAGACATGGCCTTTTACTGGTTTTAGGAAATGGGGAAAATTAGCATAAACTCATACATTCATAAAATATTTAATTACAAGGTGTCAATTATGGGATTATTTTAGCATAGGTGAATTTGTCCGAAAGGCTGAACTGTCCTGTTCTATATGGTCAGGATTGTTCTGTCCCTGCGTGGACTTCTCTGAAGACTCCCAAGCCTAAGAATGCATTTCTCATGCCCATGTATATAATCCACAGTAATTCTAGGCTGTGATAGTTATGTCCTAAAAATAAAATAATATTTCTAGGTAAAAAGAACTGACTTTTACTGAAGTCCGTTCATATACACGTTGGCAAATATCCAGATATCCTTCTTTTTGCCTACTTCCTTTCCCATTCTCCAGTCTGCAGGTTTATTTTCCGTCCAGAAAATAAACTTTCACTTCCAGATTCAAATACTTTTATTATTGCTGGAAATCTCAAAATAAACAAATATGAAGGGAAGACCTTCAGGTAAAAATCAAAACCTAAAATCTAATTCTGGCCTGTTTGGGGCATTCATTCCTTATTTGTATCTTCACTTTAAAATATATAATTATTATTTTTCCTGCTAAAACTACTTCACAAAGGAAATGTCTGAGCAGAGTTGGTTTATACCTAGGGTATAGGGGTTTTTTTTGTGTGTGAATAGGATAGGAATTTTGAAAATGTATGGATCTTTGAGGAGTGCGTAGTTCATGTTAAAATTTTTCAACATACCACCATCCAAACTTTGTTTTAGCTAATGCAAGCCAGATGGGCTATTGTTACTTTTGTGCACTAATATTTGTATTTGGGGTGGGTTTTTTTAGTGATTTCTATTAACAGTGCTGAGGCAGAATGCATTATATAATAATGATTAAGGATTATTTTTTTTCTTCAGTTTTTTTGTTTGTTTTTAAATTTTAGTTCTGGATCAGGTGTTAGGAAGATTTGATTATTTGGTATTTTGCTAAGAAAAAAGGTTGCTTAAAAAAGGGTTTCTGGTATGCTTTGGAAGAAGGAAGAAGAATAGTTTATACAAATGCAATAAATAAATAAATAAGTCGAGGGAAAAAAATGTATGCGAGTACAATGCTGCAGGAGACATGAGACAGCATAAAACCAGCCTTCTTTGCAGAAATATTTGATCAGGTATTCCTCTGCTCTGAGAAGGAAAACTCAGATTAATAATCGTGACAGTTGTCAACTTCTAAATACGATCAATTTTACCAGCTCAATTACAAATTATTTTCTTTGTAAATCATAATTTCAGATAAATATCACTGAAAAGGCAATTCTGAGCTGAAGAGACAAAGGCAATTAAATTCTACATTAATTTGTTTACCAGCGTCACATGGAATAAATCGACTGTAAGTTTTGATAAATTATCTAGATGTGCCGGTAGAAGAGTAATTCTATAGAATATTGGAATGGAGAAATCTGAATTCTTTTCTGTAGTCACGTGCTTAATGAAAGATTATGTAAATGATACTTTATATGACAAAAAAATCATACAGTACAGTTACCTAATGTTAAAATTCATATTGGCCAAATATACTGGGATGCCAGGGCTCTCTTTTAAGTAAAAGCCCCAAATTGGAGGGAGGGAAGCAGGGAGTGGAACCTCCATGAGCAGAAGCTCATTTTTTTATTTGCTTATCCTCTGCTTTCAAACAGTGGAATTTCTCATGAGCTTAAGCCCCCTTCGTGAAGAATCTTCCACATACTAGCTTGAAAAGCTCAATTTTGAACTCTTTTTGGTTTTAAAGATAACCTTTAAAAAGTGAGCCAATGCAATGCAGGGTTTCCAGGAGCACAAACAGAACCGGTGCTGCTGCTGCTTCAAACCTCCCTGAATGAAAAAGCAACAGCAGAAGAAAAGAATTGTAAGAGTGTTGGATTTTATTTTTTTTTTCTTCAGGGCGCTGCAGGCAGCAGGAAAATTAAGACAAACATCTCAATTTCATACTGTTTGGAAAAATCTCTGCGTAGGAATAGCAGCTTCACTTCCTCGGCGAGTAATGCCTGTACTTTTCTGGATTTCATGAGTTTTGCTACTGCTATTAAAATAATGATAGAATTGTGGAATATCCCGAGTTAGAAGGGGCCCACAAGGATGGAGTCCATCTCCTGACTCCGCGTGGGGAGACCCAAAAGTGAAACCATGTATTTAAGAGCGTTACCCAACAATTCCTGACCACCAACAGGCTTGGGGCCACAACCACTTCCCCAGGGAGCTGGTTCCAGTGCTTGACTGGGATAAATAAGGTCTTAATTGCTAGTACTGAGCGTAATACCTTGCTTCTGAGTATTCCTTACACTTAACTCTTTAGATCTTTTGTGTTCTCTACTATATCTTTGGTTGAAATGAGAAGTAACTTCCACATTTTTTTTGTCATTTATAATGCGTTTCTCTTTGTTACCTGAAAAAATAGAGATAAAGGTTTGTCCCTAGTGCTGGATGTTATAGCCAAACACGCTCACTTTGTTCTTCTTTATTTTTAAACACAAATACAAGATAGCAAGGGTGATTAAGTCTGTTTTATGGATTATTTTTTTCCAGTTCCATCCTGATATGCTTAGGTTGTTATCCTTTGCTGTAATTATTTTTAAGATACCTTCAGAGCGCGTAATTTGTTTTTTACCTTCTTATAGATTTTTTTTTTTAATGATTTCAAAGCCAGATCTATTGGTGCATCCTCGTAGTGACTTTGAGTCAAGCAAAAAATATGTCATTTGACCAGTGGCAGCTGAGAGAGATTAAGTAACTTGCTCAAGTCAGTGTCAGAGTTGGGATTAGAAATCTGTTCCTGCTGTAGTCTCTGAACACTAGATTATGTTGTTATTTCTGTCCTGAATTATAGTCTAATAAAAGAGTTTTTAGAAGGTACTATGGTAAGTGTGTCATCTTGCTGTTATTTATATCTAATTTAATCTTTGAAAAGCAGGATTTATCACTCATGTGTAGCCACTGTACTGTCATCCTTCATTGTCCAGCAATTAAACTCTTTTTATTATTTTGGTGTACGTATGTAACAACAGTTTATAAAGATAGCAGTTTAAAAAGATATTTAAATAATTGCAACATATCTGTTTTCACTTAGGGATTAGAAAATGTTGTCTGCATGAAATGAGACATCGAATACTAAAGAAAGGGGGCAAATGTTCTAACT
>JAOTQQ010000079.1:2665634-2684535 GCA_026546715.1 Gallinago undulata | reverse complement strand
TCTTTGCTGTGAGGGTGTCAGAGCCCTGGCAGAGGCTGCCCAGAGAGGTGGTGGAGTCTCCTTCTCTGGAGACATTCCAAACCCACCTGGACACATTCCAGTGGGACCTGCTCTGGGTGGACCTGCTCTGGCAGGGGGTTGGAGGAGATGATCTCCAGAGGTTCCTTCCAACCCCATATCATTCTGTGAGATTACAATTGACAGGAACTTTGTCTTTTATTTCTGACTGTGTCACCAACACACCAAGAATTTGAGAACATCACTAAAAATCACTCTGCCACAATTTTCTGTTAGTAAAGTAAGAAGTCTGTCATCTTCACATGACTTGGGAAATGAATTGCGTTTGAGAGGGTAATTTTAGTTACACTAGATGCAAAGTATTTTCTTTTGTATATGGAAATCTTTAAAAGGTCAAAACCATCTCTCTTTTTTGAGAGATTGGTCAAGTTTGCTGATGAGTCATCTTCACTGGAGGGTGAGGTGTGTGCGACTGGTCATTTGGTGGCTATTTTAATTGGTCAGAATTCCAAAGAGTACTTAGGTGAAATGTGAATAAATCTCATTACTTTGACAGCGGTTGCTTAACTCCAAAGAAAGTATATATTTAGTAAACCCCACTCACATCTGTGACCTAGTTTTGTTGTGGATAATAATTTTCTTAAGGCAGCACTGGGCTTACCTTTCCCCCACTTTTTCCCTGTTTTCACAGGAATTGAGGGATTCTTCCCGTCTCTCATCTGAATTCCTGGGCTACTCGCATCAAGGCAATGTGTGTTTGGTTTGTGTTTTTTTTTTCTCTTTTAGTTTGTTCTACCCCTTTTGTAGGCTCAAGTATAGTTTTAGTTTCCTTAAGTTCCTGTGATAATCCACGAGATGGATTCACGTTAGACAATCTCCGTGGAGAATTTGGCTTTTGCTAATTGCAGAAGAAGAAGAAGTTGTTACACTGTTGAGCTTTAAAAAGAGATTAGCTGCTAAAACAGTATTTATAAGTAACCTAGAAAGGAAAGAAATGCAGATATTTGTGTTTGGAAGAGAAATGGGATTGCTTTATAATGTAGTAGTGCCTCATTGAGGGTGGTTGTGGGTTGGTTTTTTCTTTCAGAAATACTGTTTTGGTTCTCAGGACTTTTAATAGTACTGGGATTTTGACTATATTAAAAAATAAAGTATCAGTGTAACTAATACATAGAGAAAAAACATTTTTTGGTTTTTTATATATGCTTATAAATATGGTATTTATATGTATGCACATATGGTTTAGACTTAAATATAGCATATATATGCCTATATATGCAAGTATCCATTACAGAAAGGGTTCCCAAATGGAAACAGCCCCACGGCACAGGGTTTTACCCTGAGCTCTGTCCCCAAGTCCCACTTTGCTTGGAATAAGGACAAATTTCGTTAATGAGACAGTCCCAAGTGGTGCTTGAGAAAACTTGAGAGCTGTGAGGACTGGCCCTCACCAATTTACTGGTGATGGAGTTAGTGAGGCTTTCATACTTTTGGTTAAAGTATGACTTTTTTTTTTTCTAGTTGTAATTAGAAAGTTTGGTTATATCGGTGTCGATAAAATAGTAAATAACAGTTAAAAGCAGGTTGAAAATCTTTCTTAGAACAATATTGGAGCAGAGTCATCTGTCACGCAAGCTCATTAGTTCTTGCTTGTCTCTCACAAAAGCAAGACAGACGTGGGTTATTTATTTCTTGCTTAAAAATTACTAATTTAGAAGAATACTGAGGCTGCTTTTTCTGCACTATTGCAGAACTTGGGTGATTTTCCTCCTATTTCTTTTATGGCTTTTGCAGCTTCATAGTGTCATAGAATGGTTAGAGATGGAAGGGACTTTCAAGATCATTGAGTTCCAACCCCCTGCCCTGGGCAGGGATGCCTCCCCCTAGACCAAGTTGCTCAAAGCCCCATCCAACCTGTCCTTGAACCCCTCCAGGGATGGGTCATCCGTCAACTTGAGTTGAATCATCTGGCAGAGTCAAAAATTGGAGGAGAACATAACTTTGGGAGGATCATGGTGTGTTTGGGGCAGTGCTTCTTCCTAGAGCTTTCTTCCTCTCCCACTTGACCCATCAAATGTGATCACTGAGACGTAATGTAGGTCTGAGTCTATGGGTGTAAAAATAGAAAGCTGGAAAACAAAGATCCCCTCAGTGTTTTTCAAATCTTCTATTCCTTTAATTTCTCAGTAAAAAAAAAAAAAAAAAAAAAAAAAAAACAAAAAAACAACAAAAAACAATTAAAAAATCCTTTTGGTTACCCCACTGTAGCCATATGCAGATATTCTATAATGCACTAAAATTTTCTAAGGTTCTCTGTGTACATTTGTCATAGCGTGAAATAATCTTCATATGACTCTAAATTTGGGTTTTTTCTCACAACTAAGCAAAACATACCTCCCAGAGGCAGATGACTGACGGAAATGGCAAAGCCTTTGTAGTATTTCTCGCGTAGATTCTCTTCTCTAAAAGAAAATGCTCTGAAATTTTGCACCTGTCCAAGCTAATAGTGTTGGGTTTTTTTCATACCCAAACATCTCTGTGAAGCTCAGTGCCTGTCAAGAAGGACAGGGAACTGCTGGAGAGGGTACAGCAGAGGGCTACCAAGATGATGAGGGGACTAGAACATCTCTCTCATGAGGAAGTGGTGAGGGACTTGGATCTTTTTAGTCTAGAGATAAGAAGACTGAGGGGGGATCTGATCAATGCCTATAAATTCTTAAAGGGAGGGTGTCAGGAGGATGAGGCCAGTCTTTTTTCAGTGGTCACCAGTGACAGGACAAGAGGAAGTCATAGAATCACATGGGGTTGGAAGAGACCTCTGGAGATCATCTAGTCCAACCCCACCACCAGAGTGGGTCTACCTAGAGCATGTTGCACAGGAACTTGCAACGTGCTCTAGGTAGAAATGGGCACAAACTTGACCATAAGAAGTTCCATCTCAACATAAGGAGGAACTTCTTGACTTTGAGGGTGGCAGAGCCCTGGCAGAGGCTGCCCAGAGAGGTGGTGGAGTCTCCTTCTCTGGAGATACTGCAAACCCACCTGGACACGTTCCTGTGGGACCTGCTCTAGGTGGACCTGCTTCAGCAGGAGGTTGGGCTAGATGATCTCCAGAGATCTCTTCCAACCCCATAGCATTCTGTGATTCTGTGTTTTTCACCTGTGTGATTTAAAGTAACACATGTAACTTCATCAAAGTTATTCTTGATTTAGCCTGTTCAGAAGTTGGCTCTTTCAGGAGGCTAATTTGCTGAAACTATAGCAAATATTGAATTCTTGAGGTTAGAGCGGCTTTTGTTTGCATTTGTGATATCGTAATTAAAAGCAAACCCCTGGCGTGGGGTGGATGCGGATGGTTCCTACAACTCACTGAAAACCAAGGTTTCACCATCAAAGCTCTGCTCAAGCCCAGAGACTCCTCTGGAGATCTCAGCCGTGGGTCAGGCCGGTCTGCACCGCATCCTTTTCTGCATTTGAGGTATTTTTGTAAAATGGTTCAACAATACTTGGTGCTGTTGTGTCAATAATAGCGGGGGGGGGAATCTACCTTTTCCCAAATTACACAAAAATAGAGCACAAGAGCTATTTAGAGTGGGAAAAAAATGGAAAGCTAATGACATTAGAAAAATATATCGATGTTTTTGCATAGCTCTGCAATAAAATATTTAGGTTAAAAATAAATGTGATGATTTTTAGACTTAGTAACACCCATAAGCATAAAAAATAATTCCTAAAACCATTTTATTATTTCTCCCCAATGATTTTTGAGCATTTACTCTGAATTATTATCGTCACGCGGTCGGATGGTTTTGCTTGTTCGAAGTTGCTGTTTGGGAATAAACTGAGGAAAATATATTTGGGATTTAGAAAGTTTCGTATCTCAAAAGATATTAAATGTTGAGTTGTATCCAAAGAAATGTTTTGTCCCCAGTCCAGGAAGAAATTTTAAAAAAAAAATAAAAAAAATCAAAACAGATTCTTCCATTTGAGCAGAGACATATGTTTTGTGGGTTGGCACCAGACTAGCGTGCAGAAACTTGTAGAACCAACTCCTCATACTCCAGGATATTTAGAGGAACAACATTCAAAACAAGGTGCTAGAGAATTTTTTTTAAAAAAATAAAATAAAATAGAGAATATAGGCTTTCTTTAAGATGGAAAATGTCTGGTTTTTGAGTCTCTTTACGACTGTCCATTTATTTCTAGTGTCTTTTTTGTGTCAATGTCAAATGACGTAGAGGAATCGGATATTGTAAATAAGATAATGTGTGATTAAAAAGAAAATGTTTTAATTTTGTTGGTAAAATCACATTAATTGAAGATGAGATCATAGTGACTCCTTCTGGCTGTTGGGATGATGATCATAAAACCGTATAAAGAAAAAACCAGCAAAAGAGTTGGGTGCCTTTCAGCAAAATGAACAGGTCCCAAGAGGTTTCAAAGATTCCCCTAAAATCTGTGGTTTAACACAGAAGGGACTTTTTTTCCCTGTGATGCCATGCTCCAACTCCTTCGAGAAGGCTTAGGGGTTTCAAGATCAAATTTAATGATGCCCTCATAATTACTGCAGTTGTTATGTACGAAGGAAAGATGATTAAATCTGATCAGAAATAACATCTGCAGTGGGAGCAGAGTTTAAATACCTGGATTTTGGTTGTGCAGTTCGGTGCCAACAAAACAAAAAATATCTATTAAGACAAAAGGCAAAGTGAGAATGATTTATTTGTCAGGTGGGAAAAAAATATATTTCTTCAGTGGCACTTAAAAAATCTGGGGAGATTTGGGTATGATTCAACTGCAGGGAATTGAATGCTAAGTTGGGAGGGCAGTTGAGAGAAAGTCCCAAAACCGAATTACATGTTCGGAGTTGCTTTTAGGGAAAAAAAGTCACAGGTTCTGAAGTACTTTGAAGAAGTAGAAGATTCTTTAAAACCAGTTTTTACTCCAGATCTCAGCATTTCTTGAATTTTAAGGTCTCCCTGTCGGCAGGTGTGTGTTCTGGTCTGTAACCAGCGATAAGTATCTTCCACGCCGAGTTTATTAAACAAATCTGGCGATGGATTCTGCCTTGGCTTCCGGACCAGTTTGTGCCTCTGACTTGATTGGTTTGGCAAATAAACCAAGTAAAAGTACAGCCAGAGCCAAGCGTAGCTGACAAAAGGAGGGTATGACATGACTGCACAAGATGCAGACCTCTTGAATTAAAAATTTAAGGTAATTGTTCTGGGTTTGATGATCCCATGGCCATGTTTGGTGGTTTAGATGGGGCTGTTCAGTGACTTGGAGCAGTTTCTCGGCAGAACTTGTTGTTTGCCTGTTTGTTTTATGGACTTCTGTGTGCTTTGAGCTATTTCGTTAACCTTGAATTATTTGGAAACACCTTTTTTTTTTTTTTTTTCTTTTTTTTTTTCCTCCCCTTACTCTTCTGCCCCTCAACCCTCTCTGGAGCCATCTCTGAGAACGCAGTGGTAGCATCGCTTTCAGGGCTGGGGCAGCATCCCTTTCAGGTCCTACACAGCAGCTTTTTAATACTTTAATAGAGTCATTTTATGTCTGGGATTTTTTTCCATCCCAATCCATCAAGTCTCAGTTTGGCAAACATCAAGGCACAGCGTACATCCAATTTCTTTTTCGGATTTTTTCATTAGAAAAAGAGAGTTAGCATAATCACGGTACAGCCAATGCAATTTTATTTCCGAGACTGATCTGACAATAATTTTTTTCTACAGGGCTTTTAAATTTTTGGAAGTACTAGAAAGAGCAAAGAACGTCCATTTAAGTATTCCCTGACTTGCTTTTTTTTTTGTAGAAGTTGGTTTGAAAGGGGTTTGTTCTCAGGTGACGGAAGTTGCACGGGTTTGGATTGACTTCAGAAGAAACAAATCCTGGACAATTCAGATAAAGCTGAAATTGAAATAACTTTTTGCATTGATAGGGGCAAACTGCAAAAACTTAGTGGGTTTGCTATTAAAGGTATTTAATTATTCTGGCTTTAAGCAGCAATAATTTATTGCAGGTGGGGTGGACCAGAGGTTCCTGGCAACCTCAGCTACTCTGTGGAAATTTTATTGTGGTATTAATAAATAGACAAGTGGTTTCTCATTCAAAGTTGTGACCTGGTGAAAAGAAAAATACTTCTGTTGGGCATTTTAGGTTGATTCCAAAGGAAATGAGTACATTGACTTGTTCATTTGATGCTGGTCTTACCAATAAGCATAGTCATTTATTTTTAATTTATTTTTCCATAGTTACAGTTCTGAAATATGAAAACAGCACTAATAAACGATACTGTTTGGTTATACTGTTGAATAACGTGGGGATTTTTAATAAAACCATTATTTTAGGGACTGGCATTTTTAGGGACTTTGTCTAAAAGTTAACTTTAATTTGGCTTTTCAAAGCTCAGGGAGTTGGTTTAACTTTTCATAGTCTTTTAGTGCTTATAGCATAAAAAAACTTCAACAGTAATTTGTAATTTTATTTGTCTTTTCTAATTTTTAACTCATGGGATGATGACTGCTGTTGTTATTTTGGTATGGTAACTGAATTTCTTAAGTTTGGTGTATTTAGTCTTCAGTATACTCATGTGGGGTAATTGTTCTATGCCTCCAGTAGATAAATGCCTTCCTGTGAAATGGCTGGTGCTTATCTATTTGTTTTTAACAGCAGCTAATAAGTTAATGTATGAATGTCTGTATTTATATATTCTTGGTAAAAATAATAATACATTTTTAAAAAAATCCTAAATCTATTTGCAACTAACCTGGCCTTGTGGTGTTTTTTTTCAGATCCTTATTGACGATGATGGTCATTGGAGGCATAAATATTGAAGAATATATCGTTTACAGACAAGATCTTTGAAATCTGTTTCCTTCAGACAGCAAAGGTAAGTAAAATAATCTATATTATACATTTGTATAAGTTAGATAGATTTTGTCCTCAAAATTGAACAGCAGCTGAAGTTCAGGAGCCTGACTGCAATTCCAAAAGGTTTTTTTACTTTTTTTTAGTAAGTTTATTTATTCTACTACTGTAAAGAATAAGCTATGTGGAAGGAGCTTGGTTTATTTTCCTCCTTTTAGTTACAAGAATGTGAGTCCTTATCTTGGTGGGGGTTTTTCTGCATTTAATGTTATTCCTTATTCTTGCTTTCTCGCAAGTTATTCGAACTCCAGCTCATTTGCAGTTTCTGTGTGTGATAGCGATGAGAACCAGGAGTACCTTAAACATTAAAATCTGCAGAGTAGTGGGATTACTACTCAAAAAGACAAAAGTTGTGTGGAAAAGAAATAACCAGGAACAATCAAAGTAAAATAGTGGTCATTCTCTTGACGATTTGTACAGAAGTTTAGGAATGTGACTTCTTTCTAATGAAATATCGGAGACACAAATCTGCTGTGCGCTCTGCTTGGACTCTTTATTTTGAATGCGTGGACTTTTGATCAAAATAAATGTTAGATATTCAGGAGAGTTTTGTTTGTGTATTTTCTATTTTGAAACTAGCTATATAAAGCACTCTAGGTAATATGGGAAGACAGTGGTTTTTTCTGTTATGGAAATAGAGCTAATTTTCCCACTCATTATCTTCTGTTAATTTAATGTGTGGCAATATCTGAAATTTAGTGATGATTATATGGCAGTAGATTTTTTTGGTTAGCTGTACAGCTCGTCTATGAGCAAAGCAATTAAGACATAATTTCAGAATATAATTGAACTCCTAATTGGGCACTTTAATTCACCAGAAATTTACATATTTGCGTTTCTTTGTTTTAGTAGACAGGTCCAAAACGAGGGGTACGGCTTCATTTTTGAACTTCTGAATACAGCCACTTCCCTCTGAGACTTTTCAAAACGCAGCGTGTAAAACGCTGTTGAATAAGGGGATGGATAAGTTCATGAATGAGCTACTTAGTTCTCAAATCTCAACGTTGAATAGCTCTCATTAGCTGTTTATTTGAAGAATAAAACTCACTGTGGTGTTAGGATGCTGTGGCCCTGTTGAAACTCTTTTTCACACCATGTGATTGATGCAACACCTACGAAGCCCTCATTTTGACTTTTTTGAGGCTTTTTTCACCCCAAATTCAACTAGAAGGGCACTGAAATGTTACCTTACAGGTGTATCTCGCCATGTGTGGTGTGTGTGGGTTAACACAGCCCTGGTTCCATCGGGTTCTGTGTCGTTCTGGCTTTTCTCAGCTCCAAGATGATGCTGGAAGAGAGCAGCAGGTGGGAAAGAGTTAAAAAATAACTGACTTACGCGAGCTAAAGTAAGGAAACAAAGAGGAGATGTTTGTTAGAGGGAAGCTCAAATTAAGAAAGAAATGAAGGCAGTTCTTTTTTCGTTTTCCTTATTATTTTTTTGTGACCCCCAGAACAGAAGGCCTTTTTCATTTAAAAGATAAACACTACTGAGCTGAGAGAGGTTATTTATACCTCTGTCATGCTGAGGTTAAATTTTGGGGGTTGTTTTGTTGTTACAGGTTTCCTTTAAAGGATAGACATTTGCGCATGTTTTCATTTGTTCTAAAATAGGGACCTACAACTTTCGGTAAAGGAAAACCAAGGGTTTTGGGGGAAGAAGTGTCAAAGTTTGCATTTGGATTAAGAAGCAGCATTTTTTTTTTTTTTGTATGTGAAAAACTGGGAAAGTATTTCGTTGGTCAGGTAAATGTTTTACTGGTTATTTCCTTAAAGTTTTCATATGTACGTATGGATAAACCTCTTGAATGCTTCTACAAAATCCAAAAAAAGAAAAACCCCATTTAGCTCATTCTCTCCATCTTAGCTTTTATTTTGCGCTCCTTTTGTCTACTGATACTAAAACATTCGCAGCCGTATAGGTATGTGCAGCCACTGTTTCTATTCCATTTGATCTATTTTTAAAGGCAAGGGCTTTTTGTATTTAATACGCATTACTGTGCTTGCAGTCTAATACTTCAAAACCTTAGTGACCTTGGTTCACCCACTTCTACCTTGTACATTATCATGCAGTCTTTATTTATATGATAACCTGCTATTTTTCTCCATAGAAGGAAATCCTTGCATTAAATAGGTGGTATTTAATCAGTATGCAGCTATCTAGTATTTTTAATTGTTCGATCTTTTGTACTATATGATTTTCAAACCTTGTTCTGCAGGTAGAATTAAGAATTTGCCTTTAATCTTTGCTCTACCTTTTAGCAACAGGTTTTCTCTAAAACGTTCTGGCAAAACCCAGTCTTTGAATCCCAGGCTATTTTGCAGAGGCATTTTCCCTTGGCCACAATTTTGGTGGACTGTTGGGGTTTCTATACTTTCTACAGCAGTTGTGGAGCTTGGGTACTCACTCCATGAAGATTCCTTCAAGCCAGAAAAGCAAGAGCAGGGATCCTCCACAAAAAGCCCAGGAATTTAAAGGATTGTTGGCCTGGGTCTCTTTTGTTGAAGTCATGGTTTCATTCTTCTTGGTTCAGCCTGGAGAAAAGGAGGCTGAGGGGAGACCTTCTCGCTCTCTACAACTCCCTGAAAGGATAGTTCAGAGAGGTGAGGGTCGGCCTCTTCTCCCAAATAAAGGTGGTAAGACGAGGAGAGGCCTCAAGTTGTGCTAGGGGAGTTTTAGTTAGGATGGATATTAGGAAAAATTTGTCAAGCCTTGGAAAAGGCTGCCCGGGGCAGTGGTGGAGTCCCCATCCCTGGAGGGATTTCATAGCTGGGCAGATGGGATGCTGAGGGACATGGGTTAGTGGTGGTTTGTTGGGTTGGGTTGATGCTTGGACTCAATGATCTGAGAGGTCCCTTCCAGCCTAGGCAGTTCTGTGATTCAGTTTCACATTCAACCATTCTTGTTTTCTAGTTCCTTGTCTCATATCCTGTATGTCT
This sequence comes from Gallinago undulata, assembly GCA_026546715.1. Classification (NCBI taxonomy): domain Eukaryota; kingdom Metazoa; phylum Chordata; class Aves; order Charadriiformes; family Scolopacidae; genus Gallinago; species Gallinago undulata. The sequence continues at coordinate 2,674,656 of JAOTQQ010000079.1, read as the reverse complement.
ATTTTCAATTTTTCAATCTCCCTCATCCATGTAATTTCTAATATGAGCCTGTTTCTTTTCCAAGTTCATTATCCATTCTCACAGTGCAGTGCCAGTCTTCCCTCATTTCACTCACTTTCCAGAATCACAGTTGTTTTCTGGCTCTGGATTTGCACCCCTTTTTCTCCAGGTGAGTCTGCACAGATGGGGATTGAAGGTTGCCCAGCTCCCTCCCCAGGCTTTGACTTGGTTGATGCACATCAACTCCAGTCCAACACCCTTGGACCTCCTTCAGTGGGACTGTGAAATGCTCCAGAGGAGCTGAGTCTTCCTCTGTGCTGCTCTAGGGAGGTTACACACAGCCCTAACGCTTTAAATCATGTATTAGGAAAGAGTTTGGGATTCTGGGGTATTTTTCATGTGCATATAGCAGTTTTAGCGTGAACACGATGGATTTTCTTCATCCCTAAACTGAGATGGCACTAACTGATTTGTGCTAATTGTTTTGGATGTGAAAGAAGCCAGAATGACGTATCACAAGTTCTCATAATATATTTTTTTCTTGTTAATCCCATAGAACGGTGCAACAACATATCACGTTAATGAAATAGAAAAATAGTTATGCAAACTTAAGGAGGACGAGTGAGGTTTACATCTGCTGCTTCTGTTTTATCTTCTTAAACAGCACATGGAAAATTCTAGTAGCTGGATAGAATTTTATACTGTGAGATAAAATGATAGACATGTTTAGTCCCCTGTGCCACCTCCAGCTGCAAGCCGGGGAGTCTTGGAGAACTTTCTGAGACTGCGTAATTCTGGGACTCATGATATATCACTGCAAAAAAAAAAAAAAATCAGGCCTCTCACTATCCAAACTTTGGAATTTATGAGGCTGTTTAATTATTCTGAAGTATACAACGTAGGACTTGGTGCTGCGTACGGAGTGCTTCTCTAAATAGTTCCTCCTAGAACTGTGTCATTACTAATGTTTTGATCGTAGTTAGAAATTCTAAGACAGAGAAGCACCAGCATCAGTTTTCCCTCCTAAAGCTGCCTGCAGCCCAGATTGACGGGCAATTTTTTCCTGAATTGTCATTAAAACCAAGGAGACCAATTGTCTTTTCTGAAGCTCTAATGCTTTTCTGAGAACAGTCAATTTTGTCTCTCTCTCTCATCTTGTAATATGAAAGGGTTGGGTTTTTGGCAAATCCCAAGTTACTTTCTCTAATGCAAGATACAAAGTAATTCTGCCTTCCTAAATTTAATAAAGGGAAACCTGCTTAATTCAAAAGTTACTTCTACAGAAATTATTTAAAGAATTTTGCGTAGAAAAAAAGAAAAGGATATTCCTATCATGTTGTTCTACCATTTCACTACTTTTAGGTACATTTTAGAGTACGTTTTAAATATAGTAGATTTGATAGAACATTCTCTCCCTGAGCAGAAAATTTTGTAGTATCTACTAGAAACTGAATTATTCTTTTCTGCCTCAGCAGAAAATTTTGTGCCTCTTCTGCCAAGTTTTTCACATTTCACCAGAGCAAGAAGTTGGTTTTCAATGGTCTCCGTTTCTTTTCCAGCTGGTCCTTCTGATACAATTTTCAAGTAAAATATGGGCTGACATTTTGAACGATGCAGATATTGTAAATAAATATTGCAAACAATAAGAGCTTTCCATTTTGAGAAACTGGGACAGAGGGTAACCTGAAGAAAAAGTAAATATTCCCAACACATTTTTATTGTTACCAAATTAATCAAGCTCTGTAGTTTATTTGTAATTTCAAAGTTAAATAGTTAAATAACTCAAAAATTTCTGATACTCTAGCACATCTCTCTTTAAAAATTAAAAACATCGTAGCACAACTGTTAAAATTAACCTTTTTTAATATCTAATTTTTCTTAGCAAAGCTAGGCATACACGCACACAGCTTCTGAATTAGCTGTTTAAGGCTTCATACAGTCACAGCAACCTGGATGTCTCCAGAAGGTTTGGGGTTTTTTTTATTTCAGTTTGTGATGTTAGAAAGTTTTAGAAAGTTAGGAAGCTTTACAAATATCCATCCTTATATTTTCTTGCAATACGTCAAGAAATTTCTATAAAGTAAAAGCTACATAATCTTCATTTTTATTTCAAGAGCTATGGGTTTAAAGTAACAGATAATAGGACTACTGTCATTTTTTGTTAATTACATAAATTTTTTAAAGAAAGAATGCAGTTAGAATGTAGTATCTACGGTAGCCTGAATTACTCTTTTCTGTTGTAAGACCAAACCAAATTCAGATCTTCAATTCCTTCTGAAAAACAATGCTCTGAAAAGAAGCTCCAGGGTAGCAAATTTAAAATTTAGCTTTTAATGAAAACCTGGGAAAACATTGTTTTTCTTTACATGATGATGGCCTGAAGGGTTGTGGAGGTGGATTTTTTTCGATTTTGCTATTTAATTTTGTTTTATTTTCCCATTTATTTGATTTTTCTCTATTTCCTACAAATGGGAAGTAAGAGCTTTGCTATTGAACTAACTGACTCTTGCTTTTCTTGGTTTATCTTTAAACAAGGCGGCATCATTTTTCAGATTCTTAACTGGCCTCTGTCAGCGTATCCCTACCCCGTTACTCTCTGCCCATCCAGCTCAGTGAATCTCAAACATCTCTCTCTTCTCTTAGAAGGATCCCAGCTCAGTGAAACACTTTTAAATTAAAACCAGTGATGCTTTTAAATTCAAGCTCACCCAGAGTTTCTGAAGGAAAGAGCTGCTCTTCCTCTGCAAACCTGAGCTCATACTCCAGAGCTGTCAGTCAAAACAGAATCTTTATTTTTTTTACCACATTCCTGAAAAATATTAATGAGAGGTAAAGTTTTCACCAAGATTGCCACAATTGGCTTTAACTTAGTGTCCTGAATTAAGACTACATCACTTCAAAGGTTTCATTAAATTTCTTTTGGCTTCTAAAGTGTATGAGAGTTTATAGGTACCATTCTGAGATCGGGGGCAAAACTACTTGAGCTTAGGAAAATTATGGATGAACTAAACTTTCCATTTGACAGGTATCACAAAAAGTTAAAATATCTCATCTTTTTTGATGAGCTCCATCCATCTGTTGAGTGCTTAATACGAGAACTAAAACTATTTAGGACATAGATCCCAGCATGAATTTTCCAAAGGAACTGTGATGTCTTTGAGATGCTTGTTGTTTAGATGTTAGAAACCAAAAGGCTATTATTTTTATACTGTTGATACATAAATAGCAATGTTCATTGTTGTATCTTGTGTATAATTTGATAATAGTTTATGAGAATAATTCTCATATATAGTTTCATATAGTTTATGACAGAATTCTCACTTAATGGTTGTCCTGACGAAGGGAGCAGGAAATGGAGAAGGAAACTTGTCCAGAGGTTCACCTTCAATAAAAGCAGAAGAACAAAACCTATATCATTTACATTATGTATATTATAATGTATATAATTTAACCTCACCTAAATAATTCTAACATAGAATTTTTGCTTATGTTACTAATTCTCATTGGGAAGTTTTACACGTTTTCTAGGGTAGACATCTATATTGGTTCAGGTTCTTTTTTTTTTTTTTCCTTTAATTTTCTTTTTATCTCATGCGTAGTTTAAGTAGTTGAGTGACAGCAAGTGACATTTTGAGCGGATAGATTCTGTAGGCAAATGAACAGTTGACAGTTGGCATAATGGCAGCCTGGAACAGTCTGACATGTAGGTGTTCTGACTGGAGGTTACTCTTTGTGTTGAATGAAGTTCTCATGTGGTAGCTTTCAGTTTATATTGTGTTCTCAGAGTATAGAATTCAATATATACCCGTGACACATATGCTTCAGATGGTTATTTTACACGGTTTCATCTCTTGAAGAAGAACTAGAGTTACATAGTCTGAAAGGAAATTCAACAGATAGATAGTGGCGTCAGTCAAAGTCCTTGGCGTTCGTGTTCTGTAGATGTTAAAGAATGAGATGTCTTCCCCAGTGAATAAATGTTATTTAAATACAAATAACTCTGGCATTAGGTAAGAACAACACAGAATAAATCTCTTGATTTTGTTATAAAGTAGAAAGGACCACTCGGTCGTTAGTTGCATGCCAACTTTTGCCCTCTCTATGGACTTATAAACCCCAAATATTCGTATTCAAGCAATCTTGGTAAAGTTATCGAGTACCTTGTGTGCGGTATGAAATTTCCCAGCTGGAGAAAGTAAGAAAACTTTACCTGATTAAGGTTTAATGACAGTATTTCCATTGACTTGCAGAAGATTGGGTAGTTGCTGCTAGCTGAAAAACATGATGAATTCAACATTAACTTACATGATCCTACTCTCTTATTTTGTCTGTATGGAAGATTGATCAGTAGATCATTTTACTCAAAGATAATTCTAACTTATAATACCATTTCTAGTCTAAAAATCTTACTTAACTGTCTTCAGCTGTTATATCAACAGAAATTTGTGCACTTGCCTTGATCAGATTAATACTTACTAAAGATGGTTTTAATCTTTGAAAAACAATTATTTGAGACCGGTGATGCCGGAGAAGAGCGCTGTTGTTCGTGCAAAGGGGCATTTTTATTCATGTTGCTAATTCATTCATGTTGTGAAACCACAAAACGTGTGTTTTCCAATGCAGCATGTGGGCAAATGGCTGATTGAGATGATACTACTTTAGAAAAGCCACGTTACCAGGATCTGGATGATTTCACCATTTGTCATGTATAATATTAAGAGTGTGGATAGCCCCGATACCTCATCTGCGTACCTGAAATCCTGTACAAACCAGCTGGTTACAGTGTCAAAGACTGAGAAGAGGAAAACCTGAGCCAAAGACCTTACTTGGTGTCACGGTATAAAATTTGGTGGTTACTACCAAAGGTACTTCCATAATTCAGTTGGTTTTGCCTTTTTGCTTTGTACTTAAAAGACTTCACGGAATCACAGAATCACCTAGGTTGGAAGGGACCTTTTAAGATCATCTAGTCCAACCAATAAAAAAAAAAAATGTTATGAAGAAATAGCACATAAGTAAAAAGGATGATTTTTGTGTTTTTTCTTAAATAGGATTTTGTTGATGATGTTAAATTTGAAATACATGTCAAATCTCTAAAAATAGGTATGCTATTTCAACTGACAGGAAAAATTCACCTTTTCCCTACCTATTTAAGATGGTGGGGGCACCATCCTAAACACACCTATTCTTTCATACTCCCTTTTCTTTAAAAAAGAAGATTCTTGTGTTCACAACGTGAGCAGAATATTGATGTTTTGTTTTGGCAGCTCAAAAGATCTTGTGAAATGGTGGCTTTTTTTGCCCGGCTAGAACACAGGGAAGGTCTTTCTAGGATCTTGTGAGCAAAATGGGTCCCCGCTTTGGGATATACTGGTACATTTTCCCAAAAAGCTTGTCATTCCCAGTTTTTAACTGAAGAAAAATAAATTAAATGTCCCCATGACAAGTCACTGGTTTGACACAGATGTTTCCAAATGAGGTTCAGTGCCCTCAGATTAGATTATCACGATTGTCCCATCTAACCATATAAAATTACGCATTCTTTGTGAATAGTTTTGATTTGGGCTACAGGAATGCAAAGCTAAAATTCCATCTGAGCCAGTAAAAGATGATTTATAATTACAAATGAATCAGCCTGGCTGCAGCTGTAGGGAGTGGGGAGGGAAGAAGCTGATGGGACCGAAAGAGCAAGGTCTGGAGATCTGGACCACATGTGGCATGGGATGATGCGCATTTGGGATGCAGGGTGAAGAGGGACGAGCTGTGTATCCCATAGCTGCCGCTTTGTTCCACAGCAAAGCAGACTCTACGAATGCATCCTTAATGTACAAAGCTATATTTAAGTCCTCTTGCACAACAGTAAAGTGCAGATAATCAATGATAAAATGCTTTCAGATGAGAAATACATGTTGTGAAAGCATATCTTTGAGTGAGGATGGGAGTAGTGCCTTCAGTTGGACATAGATTCTTCGGTTGTGTCTTCCACCTATAGATCTATTCTGCTTATTTTACTTTCCTGCCCGAGACAGGGCTTTTTTTTTTTTTATTTTTATTTTTCTCCTGGGTTTGTAATGGAATTAAAAGCCCAAAGGCCAGAAGAGACCACAGTGACTGATTTCACAGTGAGTTCTCTTTCTCAGACTATCACTTTTCGCAGAACCTGGATTAAAGCTCGCCTGTTCGAAAGCTTCCCGATCTTGTTTCCAAGCCTGGAAGTGATAGTGAGCTCACCGTCTCACCTAGAAAATGTTTCCCTATTTAATTGCCTGTAACAGTAAGAAATAGCTTTTTATATAAAGTTAGTATTGCTCTACCTTTCGCCTGGAAGGACTTAAAGATTATTCTCTTTGCTTATACCTACTAAATCTTTCATAATTGTATTGTCACTTGTAGATGTTAAAGTCTTAGATACTTTCTTAGATCTTAGTCTTAGATACTTTCTTCATCTTCCCTGTTCCCTTTCTTCAGCTCCCTGTTGCAGCTCTACTGCGGACGTGCCTTATTGCTTCATCCCCTAAATTGCTGATAGAAACAATGTGAGTTAAATAAAATTTAGGGATTTTTTATTTTTTTTTCCCCCCACTACGGAGCTCCTCTGGAGGAGCAGCTAAAGCTGTAAGTGACTTTTGGGTTCAGGTCAGGGGGATTACATTTTTGACTAGAAGGAAAGAAGGGTCTGACATCCTCCTCTCTGGTAATTCTGAAATCCAGAACTAAGTATATAAGAAGTAAAACCAGTTTAGCCCCTCGGCCTGGGAACTGGGCAAGGAGGGGAAGGAGGCAAGGAGAACTTGGAGGGGACCATAGATTCTTCCTTAGGTGTTATAATAACAGAACTGTGTTCCTTAGAGTAAGTTTTAGCTTAGATTCAAGACCATATAATATTTACTATAATGGGATACGTTCAGTGAAAGGGAGGAAAAAACCCAACATAGAAAATGCTACTGGACTGACACAACAGTAAATTATTTGTTTAGATAGAAATAGAAATTTATAAAACAAATCAAGGTTTGAACTGTATGTCTTAGCATTGAAATACATGTGGTTGCTTGGTGATGATAAACAGGTGATTTTTAAAGCAGATTTGAGGATGCAGCCAGTGTTCACAGTTACTGAAGCCTGAGTTAGGTCCTGCTGCTGTGGAAATTGATGGTGGAACTGAAAAAGCATTTCAGTTCCCTTCACAAAGTACCGAGCTGTAGTGATGGAGGTGGGTTTCATTGCTACACTTTGGATAGACTTTTGGGATACCCTTCTTCTGGATTTGACACATTTAGGCATTTTTGCAGCGTGTTTTGTAATACTGGCTCTAGACCCCAGATTCCCTATCAATTAAATATTTCTTGGCTGTCCTTGGACTCATCTAGTATTTTGTCCCATCTAAAAATGGGAATGCTTAAGCCATTTCTGTCATTCACTTCCATCATTCTTCCGCTCTAATAAAAGGTAAGAGAGAGATTTTTGGAGGAGTAGTGGAGATGTTTCTGTGAGGTTGTCTTGTGAAGATTTCCTAGAGAAAATAAACATGGATTATTTTCTTAGTAGATTTTTCCATAACTTCTGCAACTTGGTGATTTAAGTTCAATAAATTACTAGTTTTAGGGTTTGGCTGACAAATGTAAATGGTGGGGTAACCTCAGATACGTCTGGATTTGTCCAAATCTGGGTTGTGTGCGTTTGTGATATACTCCTCAAAGTTCCCTTCTCCGTGGCTGCCGAAGGAGAGCTCTCCAGAAATCGCTCTCTGACCACGTGGTTGCCCACATGAGATCTATAAAGACCACAAAGATGGTCCTTTGCCCCTATATGTACTTAAAACACACGTTTTCAGGTGGGTTCCACTTGCTTGTCCTTGTCCGCTGCAGCTCCAGGCTTGAGAGCAAACCAAAAATAGAAAAGTATTCCTGAAAGCTCAAAGCTGAGTTACTACCTTCAAGACCTGGAAGCCAAAGAGGATAATAAAAACACAAACCTAATTTATGCTTCTAAAGAAAATATGCTAAAGTAGCTAGAAACATACTACACCTACAAGGCTGTCTTTGAACATTAGAAGAACTTACATTTTATTCAGGTTTCTCTCACCTCATTGTCAAATACACGATTTTGGCATAGTTTTAAATGCAAATGTTGGTGATCTCTAGAGCTTTTTACTTTTGACATTTCATAATAACTACTTCATAAAGAATGGTAGGGCTGGTTGTCTATCTAATTAGGATGATTTAATATTTTAACACTGAGTTTTCAATATTATTTTTTTTTTTACATATGATATATTTTGGATGTATTTTGACAGGAATGCAAGATGTAAGGCCTTTGGCCAGTCCTTTTCAGGAATCAGACTGTTTCTTCATCTGTTGTTGTTTCGGTGGTTGGTGGCTACAAGTCCAAAAATGGCTTCAGAGATTTGGGATGTGGGAGTTAATAGAATGTTTTGTGTCTGTTAATTGAATCTGGTAATTTACTCTGGTCCATACTGGTGCCAAAAAAAACCCGGACTTCCTGGTGACTCCCCAGGAGAAGGTTTCCATTTCCATGTGAAGTGCAGGTGCCCTAACAGTTATCCACAGGTTGCTCATGAGATGATTAGAGGCAGGAGGAAGCATCACACTTGGGTTATGGGGCTCAGTGTGGTACCTGCCCAGCACTAATGGCACATCTCATATATGGGATGCTAAAACAAGGTAATTACCGATAACTACGTTAGAACTAACAGACTTTCAGCTCGTTTGGGGCAGTTTGAAGAATTGTTTCCTGTGCTAAGGGGAGGTGGGACTGGCAGCAGGGAGAGTGAGAGGAGATGGAGCGAGCCCTTGCCAAGGGGCAAGAAATCTGATATATTACAGAAGCACTTACAAAATATTTTACCTTAGCCTCATATGGTGTCAGTTCGGGTTGTTTCCCTAATTTCATCCTGCTTTTTCATTTTGTAAACTTCTTTATGCTTAACGTGTTTATGTTGAAATAGAATTAACGTTGCAGAAAGCTACCTGGGAACTGAGAGCACGCACCTGAACAGCAGTAT
>JAOTQQ010000079.1:2644314-2660332 GCA_026546715.1 Gallinago undulata | reverse complement strand
CTGGGAGGGCTGGAGCCCCTCTGCTGGGAGGACAGGCTGAGAGAGTTGGGGGGGTTCAGCCTGGAGAAGAGAAGGCTTCACAGAGACCTTCGAGCCCCTTCCAGTCCTCAAGGGGCTCCAGGAAAGCTGGGGAGGGACTCTGGATGAGGGAGGGGAGCCCTAGGAGGAGGGAAGGAGAAGCCCCAAGAGAAACCCTGAGAAGCTGTGGCTGCCCCATCTCTGGAGGGGTTCAAGGGCAGGTTGGAGGGGGCTTAGAGCCACCTGGTGTGGTGGGAGGTGTCCCTGCCCAGGGCAGGGAGTAGGACTGGATGGTCTTTAAGGTCCTTTCCAACCCAAACCATTCCATGATTGTGGATTGCCTGGTCATTTGCTTGGAGATACTCTCTCATGTGGCTGAAATCTTACAGTCTTTAAATTCTTTAATGTTGGTGGGGAGATGAGTGTGATTCTGGACATGTGAAGGTGGTGGGAATGCTGAGGTCCAGCCTGCTTGTGGGGAGAACAGTTCCTTAGTGCCAGCCTGGAGACAAGCACAGACTTGGTCTGGATTAGGAGAACTGTCCTCATTCTTGCTTTGCATGCACAAACTACCAGCTTAGGTATTTGTCTATTTTGAGGTTTTTAACTGAAAAAGTCTTATGCAACTAGTAACACTTCCATATCTATCACTTGCTTAAAGTGGCCTGTGACTGTACCTGTCAGTGATGTTCTCCTCCAGCTGCAGCTCTCTCTACTCCGCTCTAACGTCATCACCAGCCTCCCTGGAGGAAGGTGCTTTCCTTATTCTGCTTCTCTAAACTAGGTGAGAGCTGAGGAAATACACTGGGGCAAGTTTTCCCCTCGTGAGACTCCACAGAGAGAATCTAAGGAAGTGGAGAATCTCATCCAGGGGGTGAGTAGCAGGAAAGTGAGTTCAGGTGGTGTCAGGGTGAGGTGTGGGTCATGGTTTCACCCCAGCCGGCAAATGGGACCACACAGCTGCTCGCTCACTTGCCCGGTTGGGATAGGGGAGAGAGTCAAAAGAGTGAAAGTGAAGAAGAACTCGTGGGTTGAGATATAGACAGATTAATAAGTGAAGCAGGAGCTGTGCACGCAAGCAAAGCAGAGGAGGAATCCATCCCCTGCTCCCCATGGGCAGGTGGGTGTTCAGCCATTCCTGGGAAAGCTGGGCTCCATCAGGCGTAACGGTGACTTGGGAAGACAAATGCTATCACTCTGAACATCCCCCTCTTCCTTCTAGGTGATCTCCAAAAGTCCTTTCAAACCTCTGCCATTTTGTGATTCTTCTTTGCCAACTTTATACACTGAGCTCGATGCCGTGTGTGATGTGGCACATCTCTTTGGCCAGTTGGGGTCAGATGTCCCGGCTGTGTCACCTCCCAACTTCTTCTGTCCCCTCATCCTACTCTCTGGTGGGGTGGGGTGCAGAGCAGAAAAGGCCTTGAGAACGTAGCAATGACCAAAACCACCAGTGTGCTACCACACTGTCCCCATCCCAAATCCAAAACGTAGCACCACACCAGCTGCTGGCAAACAAGTTAACTCCATCCCTGCTGAAACCATGACAGTGTGTTACTATGTTTAGGAGAGGACTTGAGCAGATGAGGAAGAGTTTCAGGACCATTCTCAGCACAGGTTGTCTACTTTGTATGTGGGGGAATTGGACCCAGAAGTATGGAGAGGAGAGGAAAAAGCGAAGGGGCAAGAGGAGGAGTTGGCGAGAGTGGAGGAACCAGCCCTGAAGGCATCACAGCTGCTTCTGCCAGAGGAGATGTGCAAGAGGATTTGTGCTCTACTCCTATGTCAGAACCAAACAGAAGGCACTGAGGTAGAATCCCCAAGCTCCACGACTTCTCTAGACATCCCTTCACCACCTCCTTGAGAGTGTGGCTGTTGTGTCCTGTCCAGCACGAGGTTCTCAGAGCTGGGAGGATTCCAGCAAGCTTGTGGTGGTGACTGGTGACTTGCTCTGCAGAAACCCTTCTGAGGGCAGGCTGGAGTCTTACTGACCTTGGGCTGTTCCTGTGCCCTGTTGTCATAGGCTACTGTCAAATCACTTTTCTCTGCTTAAAAAATTCAGAATTTTTGCTTTAATAGTAATCAGATTGATAGTATTTTTTGTGCCTTTTTACTTGATTCTCGGATTAAGGGTTTTTTATTTTTTTATCTTATATAATGTGCATGTTATGTATTTGCATAAAACATTATATAGATATTAATATTTTTGTTTTCAGTGCTCATTGGTGTTCAAAGTGGGGCTGCTGGAAAAATTCAGCTCTGTCAAATTGTGCAGCGAGTAGAATTCTTTTTATAACCACAGCAGTGGCCAGAACGATGCATGCCGTATGTATTAATAATTGCCCAAGGTCAGCATAAAGTTGCCAAATTAGTAAATTCATTAAGGCATCATGAGGTCTTACGTATGTTTATATATTAACTATTGTCTGAGGCATTTTTCTCATCTCTGGCCTTTTCCCAAGCTCATCAGGCTTCAGAAAACCTTGCAACAAAGATGTGAGTTTTATTAGTCTTTTAAGAAGTTGGGTACCTTTTTCCCCAATGACGTTTGGTACGTTTGTCATTAAAGCAGTTTAATAATATTTCCCATGTCTTAATGCTACTTGCAGCAGGTGAGATAGATAGATAGATATCAGAGGAATGTTGGATGATGTAGTACCACCATACTTAGAAATACCTTAAAACCAAACTTCATTAAATCTATCAAAGCTTTCTGAAAAGTCGCTCGATCCTAGGCTAAATTTTTAGAGAATTTTGATCTCCATCTATGAATAAATAAGCTTGATAATTTTTAAATGATCAAACAGATTCAAATAGTAGGGCATTTTATATAAATATAGACTCAGTGGTGATCCAATGTGAATTATATTAAACTCAGTGGGAAACCATCTATTAACCTTAGCAAGAATAGAATTAGAATTCCAGAAACTGCATTCTGCTTCAGGAGCCCTCTGTCAGGGGATTATTAAAACACCATCCTGATAGTTTATGAATGAATTGGACAATTAGTAGTCCTAATTAGCAGCGACGTCAGCCTGAAAGGACTACTTGGAGGAAGTGCGAGGATGACTGTTCCTCGACGGTGAAGGAGGTGGCCTCCAGCGGGCAGCGCGGTACGTGCTGGGTGGTGAAAGGCAATTCTTTCCCTACCTTAATTTATTTTGAATTTTCTCAGCCCATCTCGGACGGGATGTGTGCTGTGGTAATCACTGTCCAGGCTTTTCTGCAGCACGACAACATTTAACACATTGTAAGGCGCTACAGAGATACTCAGTAATGAAATCCCTGTGCCTGATGACTTCGGTTATCATTTTCCTGGGAGATTAACACCCTGGAGCTATAGAGGGATGATAGAAGCAAAGAATATGGAAAGTGTGAGCGCTCCGGTGCTGGCGTTGGTCACATCGCTAAATAAGCAAAGAGTAAAATTTAACGTATTAAAATTACCAGCTCAGCAATCCGTAGTGGTGAAAGCTGTTTCCTGACCTTCCTTAAGGTGCTTCCTCCTTAAAAAGCTCAATGATGAGAGGATTGTGAAGCAACAACTTTTTGGGTGTTCTTTCCTTTGTTTTTAAATTTGCTTCTTTAAGAATCAGAATCACCTAGGTTGGAAGGGACCTTTTAAGATCATCTACTCCAGCCAATGAAAAAAAAAACCCAAACCCAGAACAACCAAACAATAAAAAAAAACCCCAAATGACACCAATCTACTACTAATCCATATCCCCAAGCACCATGTCAACTCCTCTCTTGAACACCTCCAGGGATGGAGCCTCAACCACCTCCCTGGGCAGCCCATTCCAAGGCCTGACAACCCTTTCAGTAAAAAAAATATTTTCTAATATCTAACCTAAACCTGCCCTGGCGCACCTTGAGTTTCCAGTTATCTCATACCTGAACAATAACAACAAAAGCCCCACATTTATATGTGGTGTTGTTCATGGACCTGGATGGGGTGATTCCTTTCTTTGGGAACTTCAGATGTACAATCTGATATTTCAGGTTTAGGAGAAGATGGATTTCTCTGCCACCAGCATTGGTTGAGTCCAGAGCAGAAGAAAATTGATGGGAAGAGTTTGTGCTGGCCACCAGTTACTGAGTTCTTCTCCCGTTGACTGCCATGGCCTACATGAGAGTTGAAAATAATCAAGATTTGGCAGTTATGGAGAATTGTGCCAAGAGTTTTTAAATAAGAAATAACAGAGTTTAGAGAAGTTTATGTTATTTTCTTTTTGGAGGATTTAATTTTAAACAACGGCATAATATCATGTCTGAAAGGAGGCACTTTATTATGTGAGGATAAAGTATCATGAGGCAAAAATATAAACTGTTGGTTTGCTTGCTGCGTTAAATTTCTTCTTTCCTAAGGAGTCGGAGGCTTTGGACAACAGTTTAATCTTAAAAGTCCAGGTCTCCTTTCCTTCTGCTCCTTGTGTGGTTGGTGTGTTTATTCAAGTATTTCTCGAGCAGTTCAGGTGCTTACTCTGTCTTCTTCAGGAGGCAAAAAGCTTACAGTCTTGGTGTCAACACAATGGTATTTATATCAAATAACCTGGATCTAGAAATGGCCATGTTCTGGTGGGATGAGTTAGCTCTCACCTATGGAAGAAGGGTTCTGGTGCGGTGTGGAGGCGCGTGAGGAGCTGGAGGACAGCACGGTTCTACCGACTGCAGGACAGCGTTTGTTCCTCATCTACCTCAAGTGTCACCCAAAAATGTATATTAGTGTAAATAGAATGCATATCACATTTGTTATTGGCCTTTACGCACTTTGTAAATACATTTTTGAGCCCGTTTCTGCAAGTCCTATATGTTACGAACTACAGGAGAGGTTAAAAGTCATGATCTAGGACCACTGCCCATGATGATGATGATGATTATTATTATTATTCTCTTTATTAGTTTTCAATCTCAAGAAATGATGCATCAGACACATAAAACCATATACAAATTCTATATTGTCATGTGTAGGAAGAAAAAGAGGCAGCATTCCAATCAAAAGGAAAAGATAGGGTTTTTTGTCTTTTTAAAAGTATATAGAATCATAGAATCATATGGGGTTGGAATGGACCTCTGGAGATCATCTAGTCCAAACCCCCCTGCCGGAGCAGGTCTACCTAGAGCACATTGCTCAGGAACGTGTCCGGGTGGGTTTTGAATGTCTCCAGAGAAGGAGACTCCACCATCTCTCTGGGCAGCCTCTGCCAGGCAAAGAAGTTCCTTCTCAGGTTTAGGTGGAACTTCTTATGGTCAAGTTTGTGCCCATTTCCTCTTGTCCTGTCCCTGGGCACCACTGAGAAAAGGCCAGCTCCATCCTCCTGCCACCCTCCCTTTAAGTATTTGTAAGCATTGATCACATCCCCCCTCAGTCTTCTCTTCTCCAGACTAGAAAGATCCAAGTCCCTCAGCCTTTCCTCATAGGCTGAGGGACTTTGGTCTTTTTAGTCTTGAGAAGAGAAGAGTTAAGGGGGATCTGATCATTATGAGTATTATGAAGTTGTGTCATGGACCTTCCTTCAAGTGGGTGACAGCTGAGTTTGCGGTTGGTCCGGTGGGGACCCCTGGGATGGGGAGAGGATTGTTTCTTTCTCCTGTCATGGTTATTTTATCAACTGTATTTGTATTTTGTATGTTAAGGCTTTATCTTAGCTGTAGAAATCAAGAAGGAAATGGATTAATGTCGTTCTCTCCCCGTTAGAGCATCTCTTGTGCTGACAGGCGGCTCTTACCCACCTTTTGCAATACTGCTGTGTTCCAGGTAGAGGCAACTATGGAAAGAAACTCAGTTGTTTATTAGTTTATACGAGTAATGACTAAATAATTTTTTTTGACTAATCCATTCTTTTGTACCTCTAACAATCTTTGTTTAGGGAAAAAAAAAAGGAAGGGAAAAGACAAATTTGTATTATACGGAACTACAATTATTTGTTTATCATCTCGGTTCTCATCAGTTTCACAGTTATCTCTATATTAAATTAAAGATCAGTGAAGAGGAAAAGTAGATTACATTTCCATTGTGAGCTAGAAAACAGAAATGCGTGTACAACAGGTATGCAAAGCAGCTAATGGAAATAAATCACAAGTTTTTAAAATGCTGTGTTACAGATGAACGACGATAATTTTTTAATTATTCATGCATTTTTAATTCTAAGATGGTTTCACAAAACCAAAATAAATCAGGACACGCGTTTATCGCAGAGAACCTTCAGTCTCCATCCCTTCCAGGTCCAGAGCCCGGGCATTAACTTCATCAAAATATCAAGAACGAGGAAGCAGAAAACATATTACTGTTTAAGGGAGAAAAACCCGGGGAACTGCTTGCCATAGCAACCAGCAGTTGGGCGAGAGGAGCGCGGTGGTACCCGGACCTTCACTCTGCTTCCCTCTTTATTACCCAGCCTCGTCCACGGGAGTGATTTTCTTTATAGTCAGCAACTGATCTATTTGTCAATTTGATTGTTTTCCTTCCATTTTTAAATTGCCAGGTGAAGATTGCGCGTACGCTGTAGAGTGGAGTGCGCCTTCCCTCTCAAAACCCAGGCTTTTTGTAAAATAAAAGTCTTTTCACAGCTGTAAGATATATTATTAGTACTTGGCACTTTCTTTATGAAAGTATCACACGTGCGGGATTTATAGGATTGAGACTATTGATTAAATTGATGTCTCCGATTTTCTTCTCTTGGCAATTAAAAACCCATTTCTGTCTATTTTTTTTTTTCCCGTGTAACTGGAGACACACAAACACAAAAAACCCAAACCCTAGCCAGTATCCCTTCTTGCATCTTCTCTGTTCAAAGCTCCATCCGGTCAAACGACACCGCTGCCAGATCTGAAAGCTGTTAGCGTGTCAGCCTTATAGCTGTACATCACATACGTAAAACAAATATGTTAGGATGTCAGCCGTAGAGCTATACGTCGCCTAAGCAAAACCCATGCGTTAGCACGTTACCCCTATAGCTAATTTTCAAATGAGCTTCTCTGGAAGACCTGCCTGTTGTTACTGTATTTCTTTTGGCTTCAGTGTTTTCCGCTCAGCGTATGGGGTTGTCAGGCAGTTAAAAAGGCATTTTTGGAGTTGTATTAATATGGGCGACTTGTCATACGAGGGAACGGTAGGTTTGGCGAAGGCCGTATGTTCGTGCCGAGGTAGTCGTGGCAGGTAGGATATTTGCGGCTTGTTTTCTTCATGTCATCTGTTATAACTTCATTGGTCTGGGTACCCTGCCGGGGGAATAGTCGGGTAGTAGGTGTGGATTCTAATCAGTAAGGAAGCAAGATTATTATTTCCAACTGTATGGAAATTATTATTATTATTATAGATTATTATTTCCAGCTTTATGATGACTCAAAAATGTTAGTACCCAAAATAGATATTTCTTTTAAGACATGCTTACCTGCTCTTTGGTGTTACAACAGTTAAAATTTAGAATTGGGATCATACATTTTGAATATGTAGACAGCTAAATATTACTTTTATTTAAACAGTGAAATATACCAAAGTCCTTCTGCGAAAGCAGGAGATGAGAAGATCTTTTCGATACCGCCGGATTCTGAAATAAAATGAAATGAGCAAATACATTGAATTTCCCCAAGCGCTTTGGACCGGCGTGAGCCAAATTCACCGCTGCTCTTTCCACTCGGGGTTATTCGTTCCCGTACACGTGCCGTGCCTTCCTAAGCGTCTCCTCCAGCACAAGCATCCCTCCGGCCGCAGAGATTAGGGAACCGATCTAGGTTAAGACTAATCCATCAGAAACACACAAATCAGCTCCTTTATCTGATTCCCTGGGCCGGTGGTGGCCTCCAGGGAGAGGAGAGGGAGCAGCCCCCAACTGGAGTTCCTGGAGCAGGAGGGACCTTTCAGCAGAAGGTTGACTCGTGCCCTCTTCATATTAATTATGGGATACACGTAAAGGAATTTTCTTCTTGAGAAGGGTCCCAAGAAAATGAAGAATTAAGGAAAAAAAACCTGGTGGCCCCGTAGCTTTCTGCTGAGGAGCTGAGAGCCTTGATTTAAGCCAGGTCTTCTGGATGGGTTGAGGTTCCAGGTCTACATTGGGGAGACCTAAAAATTCTTTCATCCCTGGAGTTATCCCTGGCAAAGATGTTTTCGCCAACTGTCTGTGCTGGTTATAAGAAAAAATTAAATACAAGGCTCTGGTTAGGCTACCTTCATGATTCTCCATCGCATGTTCAAGTCACAGAATTAGTTGTAGCTGTGTTTGTTCCAGGGGAAAAAATCTACCCTACAAGTCTAAAATCTACTTTCAATGCTACTTTCTAAGCTACTTCGGGTTTTTTATGTTAATTTATATATGTGTGTGTGTTTGTGAGTGGATAAGTAGGAGAGGTGCATATATAAATTAGATATAAATGAGGAAACCTGTGTGTCTTTTTTACAATTCTAGTTCTCTGAAGTTTTATGGTGGATCTTCTCAAGAATATGTCATTAAAAAGTTCCTTTATCCTTTCTTCAGCCCTGTAGGCTCTAGTTCTAGAGCCTTAAATTCTGTGGACGTGTAAAGCAGCGGAGGCTGTGGCCAGGGTTGGACCCTACCCAGTAGGGTGGTCTTCTGAGATCCTTCTAGAGGGCAGTTCAGAATACAGCTGCGTTTAGGATCAGATTGAGCTAATTTGGTTAAAATCACAGTTTGGACTACTGCCTTTCTTCACTGAGTCCTTAGAGAACCTGGGTAAACTCACCAGTTGACTTCAATGTTTGCTTTTGTGAATGCACTCATGTTTTTTTGTTAGAGGAGCCCTGTGGTCTAGGTGAAGCCCAGGTGCTGATAACTTGTCTTTCTCCAATTCCCAGTTTAGTAAAACGTGTGGGGTTTTTTTTTGCAGGAAGAAGAGGCTTTATCACAATAAAACACAAGAACCATAAAGACTTGAAGAAACAGCACTTCTCTAATCCTTTCCAAAAGTTCCGAGACCCACCAAAACCTGGTGCATCACCTCCACCAGTCTTCCCCATTTGAGGTAGGTGAATTTGCTCTTTGTCACTCTTCCTGTGACATACATATATGGATAGGAAACACAGCGATTTCGAATTTTAAAATTGTTTCTTCTGTTTCCTTTGATGTGTCAGGAGATAATGGTGGGATTTCAGTGGGCTGGTGTTAGAGGGAGTGTTGTTTATCTGGTGGTAATGTAGTGCCACGGCTAGAAATTAATGATACTGTGTTTGGTTTTAGTATTATGGAGGATGATGCAGTTACTAAATAACGTTTTGTGTGAGTTTTCCACTTAATAATTGCTATTTTTATTTTGTTGAAAATAAAATCAGGCCGGATGCTTGTAAAGAAGTTGCCGTTTTTTCTGAGCCTGGAGCCCATGGCTCTGATTTGGAATATATTCTTTTGGAGGAGCGTTTTGCAGTTATGCTACAGGATAAATAGGAAGAAGAACCTGAGAAAT
Organism: Gallinago undulata; assembly: GCA_026546715.1. Lineage (NCBI taxonomy): Eukaryota > Metazoa > Chordata > Aves > Charadriiformes > Scolopacidae > Gallinago > Gallinago undulata. Next base: position 2,650,894 of record JAOTQQ010000079.1, on the reverse strand, counting down.
AGCCAATAATCGAGATATAAATTTAAAACCTGCCTGCAGAAAAAAAAAAGAGAACTGGCCGAGTGCCATTCTCTTTCACTAGTCTTTTGTGACAGCAACAATTGCAAAGTTATTGAGTTTGTTTCTCTTACTGGAAGATCATTTTGGGGTATTTTTCTTTTTTCTTTTTTTTCCTTAAGAAAAGTAGAGTGTCTTTAATTTTAGATACATCAAATAACCATAGTTGTAAGAATATTGTATGTATCTTAAGAGATTAGATGGGGACAGGATTTTTTTAATCTGTTAGCATAGACTTGTTATGTAAATAGAAAGCTCACAAAGGGAATGAGACAGCACATGCACTGAAAAACAGATGTCTCTGCCCAGAAATACATTCCCCATTAGATTCCTGCAACTTGGTGAGAACTCATTGGGAAGTTTATTGTTATGGAGATGTACGCAGTAGAAAAATAAACATCTTGTAGTCACTGTGTAAGTCCTGTACTTATCTCTGAATGATAAAAATAAACTGGGATTTTTTCACGCATGGTGCCGTGCTATTTAATAACAGCTAGGACAGTCTGTGACAGTCGCCTTCTTATTTTAAATACCAGACTTTAGAAGTAGAATTGGGTTTTTTCCTATGTCAAGTGTCCGTTTTTTTAATTGAACCCAAAAAAAAAAATCCTTTTGCAGATTTTTTACAAGCGCTTATTTATAATTCTTTATGATAAAAACCGGTAGTTCCTAATCAGCAAATGAAATAGGAAGGTTGGTTAAAAGGAGAATTTGCAGAAGGGGAAAAGCAACACGATGCTTATTGAATTAGCCACAGAGATTCTCTTGGCTCGCCGTATAGGAGCCTTTTGATGATTCCCGGTAGCCTAAGCTTAGCATTTATAAAACTATACTCCATAGCTGGTCAGCTGTGTCTGCGGTGCTAGTATTTTGATGCTAGTAAATTTGGAAGTGGCAGACACATAATTAATGTCTATTTTTTTCACCAGGAGCTTTAATTACCTCTTTCCTTGCACGTTTCCATTTCCGTGTGCTCAGTATGGACAATTTTGATCATTCCGTTATTGTTACTATTTTATTTAGGCATAAGTTAAAAATCTGGTTATTTGTTTGAATTCATTTTAATAACGCTTTTCTGTAGATTTCTCGAGGCCTTTATTAGAGGCTTCTTTTCCTGATGCTACATCAATGCTTAGCCCTGCCCATGTGATCCAGTTATTTTAAGCCCCAGTATGACTTAGCTTTCGTTCTTGGGCTATTTCATCCATCTATTGAAATTGTTTCCAGTAAATTAGTTTTACAGTGTTTGCTGTGATTAGCATTATATGCTCAAGGGGAGTTCTTCATAAAAATGTCTCTTATCAATACCTTTCAGTGTGTTTAAACATTAATAAATAATTTTATCTGAGGAATGTAATATCCATAGTGAAATTACGATCTAATATATATTTGTATGCAAGTTCTTTAATGGCAGGCTATACCATCTTTCTATTTGTTTTGTTACTGTAAAGATAAGATATGTTATGAAGCCATGGATCTTTATTTATCTATCATTTTATGAATAATCTACGTAAAAAAAGCTCATTCTTTGAAATATTTCATGCAGCTTATATACAGCGGAAAAAGATTAAAAATTCCTGTCATTTCTACAGTTGAAGAATAAATTCTTATGTTTCAGTTATGCCATTTATATGTGAGATTTTAAGATTTTTAAGGTTTCTGGAGCAAATTAGCAAACGTTGGCATTCAGTTTCTTGCTAAGCTGAAGGAAATAGCTACGTCCCAGTGGTAAGAGCCCAACCTTGTGGGTCCTCTGGATGCTTCAGAGGAGAAAGTTCAGTGCGTCTCCAACTTGGTGGGTACATCCGTGGAACTGGATGTACCTTGTTAGCATTCTGGATACATAAAAACATTCCATATTCAGAACAGGAAAGCCCTGTAATGTTCAGAAGCATTAAATGTATGGTGTTTAAACATGGAAGCTCTCTACTGCCCCAATCTTTAAGAAAATCTAGACACATATTTTATAGAGGTATCATTTTCAAAGTGATAGTGGGAAGAACTTTAGCAATCTTAAGTAGTGATATAAAAAAACTGTTCACTAAAAGGCTTTTCTGGGTTGGTGAATGCGATCTGGAACAACCAAGACTCTCTGGTATCTATTTTTACAAAACACTGTACCCCAATTTTGCCCTTAGATTGGGAAGTGCTGATCAACTGATAACTCAGGTAAATTAGTGGTACTAATGAAGTTAGTGGAAGCCAAGCACCAGGTCCTCACCAAGAAAGCCAAAAGGTTTTGCTTATAAGCTTGACTAAGGTATTTTCATAATCGTAGTACATACTCTGTTCAGCATTTGCAGCCAATGTGCTTTATGTGACTTCTGTGCTTATATCCTGGTTTTTTTGGCTTGGCTGAAATTTTTCATTCACGTTTTGTATTAACGGGTTCTCTTTTAGGGGAGAAGTTTTTAACAAGAACCAAGACCTTTACTGTGATGACAAATGACTTAAAAGAGATTCCAAATACGTGATCTGTAAATCAGAGCAAATTCATTAGACTTCCTGTAGGATTCAAAAAAGCGTTGATTGGCTGTGTTATGTCTATTTTAATTGTAGATTTATTTTTTTTTTTTAAATTAAAATCCCCAATAATTCAGAATTGGTTAAGTGCGTATTTCTAAGCCTTAACTGTGCTTTTCCTGAGTCCTCCGGCTTTCCCGTGTAAAGCTTTAAAGGCCTACATTAACTCTTTTGGATATGCCTTTAACCTAATGAGCTTCAATCCATTTCGCCTCTAAAAGAACTAATTAATTGACTTAGAGTCCTGCAAAGACAGGTAACTCCTTTCAGCCTCAGAGAAATTGAGACTGGCACCACGGAAGCCTGAGCGAGTGGAGGATCGCGGGGACATTTTTGGGGGGCGATTCTGAAGGAAATGGCCCAAGAACAGGCAGATGTTACGGAATGAGCCAGGTTGGGTTTCAGCTGGGGGTTCACCAGGACATGTGGACCTGTGTAAAGACCAATTTAATGGCTCATCAGCGATACCAGTGGTGCCTTTTGCATAATGAACCCCATTTGCGGCCTTGTAACCCTTCACGGCCCAGACTCTGTCGCTGGAGGTTTTTAGCATGCATCAGTACAACTCGCGTTGTCAGAAGAAGTGACCTTTTTTTGTATGCATATTAGTGCCATCATAAAAATCCACATACTCATTTTTATAGAAAACTGCTCATTCTTCTGGCCGGCCAACCACCATAATAGAGTAAAAGGTATCTTTTTTTTTTCATCAGTTCCGGTCAGAGCCATCCTACCCTTCTTTAAAAGCAAATATGATTAGAGTTTATACCACAGAGTAATTGGCTAGGGGCTTAGAAAGCAATCCAGAAAAGTGAAATAAAAACATTTGGCTCCTTCTTTAATTTAAATGATGCAACTGTCTCAACAGATGTAACGTGGGGTGCAGGAGTTCCTCAGATGAGGGGTGTAGGAAGACAAGGAGCCAGCCTCGATGGACATTGCCCATTATCGAGACCTGAACAGGAGACTCTCTAACGCAAAGCTGAAAGCGCATCAAGAATTTTAAGAAGCCTGAAGATCCCCAAGGTAACTAGAAGCAAGACCATGAGGAGTAATGTAGGTAAGCACTCGGAAGTAAATCGGTGCTCGGCTTAAGCTGAGAAACTTTTGATTTCATTTTGATCGTTTTACGCTGCAGTTGTAAGGATGGTTTCAGACTGTATTTCAAGTAGTATAATACAAAAGATTTGAGCCAATGTTAAAAAAACCTAATCAGAAGAACAGCAGACATCTTCAACGTTTAATGGCGCTGAAGTAGAAGAGTAAACAATTTAGCAATTCATATCTTTGTATGAGATAGACAGTGCATCCATACGTGGACCTTTTTGATAACAGAACAAAGAAATAAAAAGCATTCCTGACCTAGATTTAACAGATTGTATTGAAACAACATGTGAAGCACAGTATTTTAATGGTAATAAAATTACCATTTTGTGACAGGGTGATTCATATGGAGTATTAGTCATAATTGGTAGTAATATATTTTGACATAATTAAACAATAGAACTCTGGTTATCTGTATCACAAAATATTCAGCACCATTCTTGACCTACATTATATTGTAGTAGCAAAGCCTTGCCCTGAGATGAAGCCACAGCTCTACAGTCAAATGTAAAATGAAATGCTCTTATTCTTATACATTTCCATAATCAAAATATACAGTTATACCATGTCAACAACCAGCAGATGGAGAAAAAGAACGTCCTAGGAAGCTCAAAGAACACACTGGGAAACTGAGCTATAAATACCAGGCTAATTCCATAGCTTTAAGATTTCTCCAAAGCTTTTTTAAATCCCTCCAGAAAAGACTGAAGAGATCCCTAATCTGAAGTGCCCCAGTTGAAGAAGTGTGTACGTTTTTATTTTCAAATGAAATTATTTTAATCTACAATAGATTGTTTGGGCATCTTAATGAGTCACTATAATATCTGTACTGTATTCCTTGCTTTAAAATAAGGTTTTTAAACACATTGGTGCATTTTCATTCTTACCAGTAGTTTCTACACAGAAAATACAGAATTCTGTCTGATCAGCTCTAACCTGACATGTATGTTATTCGCACAGAACACTTGATATTCACAACTTATTTTGAATCTCTGTTATTTAGAGCTGCCCCTTTCAGTAGAGAGAGCTAAGAGAATAACAATCTTCTTTGATAGGATTTTATGAAAATTTGGGATATCTTTTGATTTTTTTTTCCCTCTACTTTTGTAAATTCCACCTATGGAACCCAGCATTGTGGTTGTATTTAGAAATTTTGTGTTTCTGGCTTCCGTAATTCATAGTCTAAATTGTTGAAAGCGGGCTTTCAGGTTCCATGGTGTTCTAGGGAGGATGTTACTCTCATGTTGTAATTCAAGTTGGTGAATCTGTGATGTGAACAGGTTCTAAGAGAAGAGTCTGTAAGAAAACCCGGGTTGTGAGATAAGTGAACTGTCAAGTTCCAGCAAAAGGATTCTTTTCTCCGTCATCTTGGATGAAAAGATGGGTAGTGTTTCCTGCTGAAGTTAGCAAAACCAGTAGCTGGGGATGTCATGAGACAGAATTATGATGTAACCATAGAGTGATGCTGGTTTGAAGTGGTATCTGGAGGTCACACAGACCAGCTGAGGTTGGAAGAGGCTTCTGGAGATCATCATGTCCAAACCCTCTGGTCAAGCATGGTCACTTAGAACAGGTTTCCCAGGATTGTGTCCAGACAGTTGTTTAATATCTCCGTGGATGGAGACTCCACTACCTCTCTGGGCAACCTGTGCTGATGCTCCATCATCCTCACGCTAAAGAAGTGTTTCTTAATGTCCAGACAGAACTCCTGTGTTTCCGTCTGTGCCCATTACCTGTGTCCTGTTACTGGACACCACTGAAAAGAGCCATCTTCTTTTATATGCACTGGGAAGATACCCCCAGAGCCTTAATTTCCGTAATATTTATTCAAAACTCTCCATGTCTGGTGTTTGTCGTTTAACTTGGACCTCAGAGGAGATTTTGGCTCCATCTTCTCCTTAACCACGTCAGCTAGTTGAAGGCAGCAGCAAGATCTCCCCTCAACCTTCTCTTCTTGAGCTTCTCCTTCCATAAGAACCTCTTCTTTCTGCACTTGTGTTTTGCTTGAGAAAATGCATTAAGAAAAATGCAGTGCCAACTCTTTTGTTTACCTCGTATCTGACTGCAAATATGGACGAAAAACTGGGATATTTTCCCTATAACTGTCATCTAATCTGTGATAGGAAATTTTAAAAACTGCATAAAGCTTTCAGAGCCCATCTTGGTAATTTTGACCTTCAGCCACACCTTCCGGGAGTGGCTGAGCAGATCCCTCTCCTGAGATCCCTCTTCACGTCCTCAGTTTCTCAAATTCTGTCAACTTAATTGTGGGATTAGCTCTGTTTTATTTCCCTGCAAACTTTTTCTATTACTGAGATGATACTTCAGTTTGAGATATATAGTATTTAAAGTCTATACTTACGGCATTTTTCATTACAACAAAATGAAGCAAAGGACCTTTTTTTCTTAAAGAAAATGCTTTGAAAAGCTCTTATTTGAAATAGAGTGAAATTCAGGTTCAGCAGCCTTTGGAAGTTTGCCATTGATTTCCTTGAATTTAGATTTCCGTTGAGACGGTAGGCTGAAATGTAACGCACGAAATAAATACACGCAAACCAACCGTGGGAAGCTATCGTACCTGGCTGTGGCTTGAATTCTGATTTCTTAGATTTTTCTTGCCAAGAGTTTATGGCGTTTCTCCGTTACACTAATGGCTTTGTTTATAGAGGGGTTTTTTTGTGACAGAATATGTTGGCGTTACTAAATGAGTTTCTTTTGATCATAGGAGCCTGGAGCATCTCTCTGCTGAGGAAAGGTTGAGGGACCTGGGGCTTTTTAGTCTGGAGAAGAGAAGACTTAGGGGGGATCTGATGAATGCTTACAAATACTTCAAGGGTGGGTGTCAGGAGGATGGGGCCAGTCTTTTCTCAGTGGTGCCCAGGGACAGGACAAGAGG